>OY294050.1:21638461-21845856 GCA_958510825.1 Brachypterus glaber
GTTTTTCTATTGGAAAAAAATATAAAAATTAAATTTATTCAATTAAGTATACTTATATACAGGGTGATCAATAACTGGCATGACATAATTTAAGGTGATTCTGCATCCAAAAATATCAAAAAAAGTTCCTATAAAGGTTGGTCCGCAAATGAGCTCTAAGAGAGATACGGTCCTTTAAAATTGTAATAAAAATAAGGTTTGTAATTAACAACTCTAGTACCCTTTAAGCTACAGCGACGAGCTTTTGCATGTATACTAGTTTTAATAAGGGCAATAAGTTTATGTTATGAATTAGGGTTATCCACATGTCTTTGAGGTTATGATAGAAGAAATTTACTTATTCCTACGCACATTTAAACAGAATTGGGAGGTCCCACAAGAAGTCTTACAGAAGACCAGGCCGAAAGAAAGCGATGGTATTGTAGCAACCAGACAAACCATCTGCAGAAAAAAATTAACAAAAGAGAGTAGCGAGCTGGCTAATTGACAAAAGCAAAGGCCAAAAATAAAGAGAAGAAGAAGAAGAAGAAGTTTATGTTAATTCATTTTTTTTTAAATTTATCCAGAGGCGTCCCTAGACGGAAAAATGGATTAGGCTTAACACATTTTTGCCCCAAACTTTTTTATGTGTACTTTTTTTGGATTTTTTGTAAAAAGTATGGATTCCTTGAGTAAAAATACATAAAAAATGTCTTATAGTGTAACACTGTAGGAGCAACCGTTTTCAAAAATAAATGCAATTAAGAGAAAATAAAAATTTGTGCCACCAAAAACGTTACTTTTTAAAAGGCTTTAATATTAAATTTAGGGGTTTTGGTGAAGAATACTTCTTTGCTCAGTTTTAAATGAAGAATCACCCTGCAGAATTAAAATTTTATTCATACCTTTTTTGTTCCCCATTCAATATGTCATCTTCGAAGGACCGTAGCTCCCTTAAGGTTCATTTCCGGAATCACCTCTGAAATTTTGGCATGGTAGTTACTGATCACCCTGTATAAAAGCATATTTTATTTTTAACTCGCTCGTAGAAAAAATATTGTTCCTAACGCATGCGTAAAGAGGCTTTTCCGCATTCGATTGCTTGCCTGAACTCCGATGTATAAAACTGTATAAAAGCATATTTTATTTTTAACTCGCTCGTAGAAAAAATATTGTTCCTAACGCATGCGTAAAGAGGCTTTTCCGCACTCGATGGCTTGCCTGAACCCCGCTACGCGTCGTTCAGGCAAATACAATCTAGTGCGGAAAAGAGCCTCTTTCCACACTTGTTAGGAAAATAACTATTTCGTACGACCTATAGGACACTATAGTGTACAGGAAATAAAGAAAAAAGCATGTTCACTATAATATACAGCCTGTTCCAGAACTCGCGTACCGAAATTTGAGGGTATATTAAAAACACTCGGGAAAATATGAAAAAAATGTCAAAAAAAATCCACCTTCGTTCAATTCAAAAATAAGAACGCTTTAAGTGGACCAATACTGTTGCTGATATTAAATTACCTTTAAAAGTTGAATTTGTAGCTATGGAAGCAAATTTAATTATTGCAGGTACATATTCTGTAGGTTGACATGGTGATTAATGTGACGTAAATATTTATTGTCAAAAAACCATCGCCGGATGGAGTGACCCTATAAAAATAGAATATTTGATAGCCTCTGTCGGTTTTGTCAAAATATAATAACCTAAAAAGATTCTAAAGTTGAAAGTCTTAAACAATGCATGCGTCAACAATTAAAATGCAACCATAGTCCAAACCAAATGTACAAATATACAATTAATGTTTATTATTATTTTTCTAATGTATTATTGTATATTATATTCTCGTTGAGATATTTTTCTATCGCACGAGTACATAGTGCATATTTGAATGAAATGACAACTATGCAATGAGTGTGCATGCACACTCATTTATGCAAAGGATTACACATATTTAGTTTTAAGCTATGTATTTTGGTTTTCTGGGTTGTTGGCAGCAGTATTTCATTCGTTTGTTTGTTTACTGCCACAGAAAAGGTTATAGCTTCCACTCGGTGTGACTCGTAGATAAATAATAAATATGTATTACACTTATTATTACGCATGCTAATTAATTACATTTTAATACTCTTTACAGTCTATAACCAGAAGTGTATGGATTTATTTTCCAATTTTCAAAATCCTAAATGTATTGTCCAAACAATTTTTCTCCATCACTACTTTAAAATTCCTAATAAAAAATATACTTAAGTAATTACTCGATGGAACTATGAAATTGATTTACTCGGTTTTACTCGGTTTTACTCAGGAAAATATCATACATTTTTATAGATTTTTACTGGTTTGAGCTAGGTTAAAAAAAAACAGTAATATTGTTTCACTAACCGTCCACAGACTAGTAAAATTTTATACTCGGTTTTGGTCGGTCCAGTACATTAGTAAAATTCGAGAAATTTTTTTTACTCGGTTTTACTAGAATTTTACTAGAAATTTTCAGTAGAGAAATCAATCGTTATCGAATTCTGAATAAATTTCTTGAATTTTACCAGACTTACTTTAATGTTAATAATTAATTAACGTTAACCCTTTAGCGTCCAGCGTCCTATTTAGAGGACAGTGCGTTCCAATTTTTTTTTCTCCTCTTTGGCGCAAATTGACGAATATGGCGTATCGCCACTTAATAGTACACAGAAAACAGTTTATTAGAATGGCATTAGTTTTCAAGATTCGACTTGTCACGGATCAACAACTGCGTAATTATAACTGTACACCACAGAACACTTTTATGGAAAAATGATAGATAGATATACTGCCCTACTAGTATAGTACAGTGTAAGCTAGAAAGCAGTAACTCCATTTGTCACATAGCAACGTTTTCACGTCAACTCTGTTAGTGCTTTCTAGCGTAGTAGGGCAGTATACATAAATAATTATTTTTGAGTCAAAATTGAGTTTTAACATTGAAGGGTTCTGGGCAAAAAGGGTAAATTTTAAAATTGAAAATAATTAACCCCCAATTCGTACGCCCCTGAATAAATGTATTATTCTTGGACAATATTCAATTAAAACCATTCAATATATTAGATTACAAGCAAAAATTCATATTATTAGCTTAGACGGTTTCTGAGATATTAAATAAAAATAAAATTTTAGGGTGTCCTCTTCAAAGGACTGTGTTTTTGCCCAGCGGTATTTCAAAAACCACGTTTAAATATTTTTTGGTCATATATGTTAATTTAGGAGCATTTCCTATATTAAAAATTGAATAAACTTATTCAATTTTTAAAATAAAATTTTAAGCCTACCAGGAATAATGCTTATTTTTCCACATAAAAATGCTTATAACTTTTTTTTTGTTTTATTTCAGCTATCTTATATTTATATATTTTAAGAACTGTGTATATTAGAATATTTTAGTGTATAAATTTTAAATGCGCACTATTGCGTGCGCAATTATTTTCAAATTTTCTCATTTAAAATATCAAAAATTTGTATTTTTTCCTACAAAAATGGCCATAACTTCATTTTGGCTAACTTTGGCTATCTAATATTTATACACTATTTATAAATAGTGTCTATAGACTACTTCTTGAAGAACATTTTAATTTAAAAATTAGAAATTGGCGTCAGTGATCGCGCAACTATTTGTAAATTATATTTGCGCTTGTCATTAAAAAAAAAATGGCCTACGGCTTTAATTTATAAGTAAGGCTTAAAAATTAAGTTTACCTTAAGTATTATGTTTATTCATTAAAGCTATGTTTGTACAATGACATTACCAAATTTTACTTAATAAACGTAAGTATTATAAGAAAAAATGTAATTTTGGTATACACGCATCAGAATATGATTTAAAATTAAATTTTACATCGGTAGAAAATCGACTGGCGTTTAGACCCTAATTAACTAAAAACGAAACCAATGCATTTTTATAACGCAGTTAGTTATTGGTTTTTAGAGGATTTTATGTTCTATTCATGAAATTAGTTTTTCCTTTTTAGATACCAAAACAGGGCTTGGGCGGCATAGTGCGCATAGTGCGCGATTTTTATTTTCAAAATTCATACAGAATAATGATACAGTTGTTTAAATAATTGAATATCATACAAATTTTTCTCTTAAAATTATTGGGGTGTAATTATAATAACCCCCATTAACCCCTCGAGGGGTTTAGATCTAAATCCGCCAATGATTAAATTCATTAATGAAAATTATATACAGAGCGGTCCAAAAGTCGACCCCCCCTCTTAACTTTTGAACCAGTTGAGATATCGACTTCAAATTTGGAACTTTTAAATAAGACAACTTAAACTAACTTTTAGCATATATTTAATACTTTCAGCTCTTAAAATGTGGTCAGGGGGGCATGGGGGCACATTTTTTTAAATGGAAAGGGGGGTCGCGTAATACATCATTTTAAAGCTTATAAAATTCTCCATTTAACTCCATATTTTTAAATAAAAAAAAAAATGGGTTTAAAATGGGGTTGAAAATGGGTATTGATGTCAAAATTCCTCTAAAAAAAAACAAATAATTTTTTAAAAATGCCTAATTTCATCATAAAAAAATGTTAATTATATTTTTAAACTAATTTTAGTTGACATATATAAAAATTTATAAAAAAAAACTTAAAAATCGAATGTTTTAGCACAAAAAATTGAAAAATGAATACCTTAAAAAACATTTTTAAAAAATTTAAAAATATTAGTTTAAATAGAGAATTTTATAAGCTTTAAAATGATGTATCACACGACCCCTCCATTTAAAAAAATGTCCCCCCATGTCCCCCTGCCCACATTTAAAGAGCTGAAAATATTAAATATATGCTAAAAGATAGTTTAAGTTGTCTTATTTAAGAGTTCTAAATTTGAAGTCGATATCTCAACTCGTTCAAAAGTTAAAGGGGGGGGGGGGGTGACTTTTGGACCGCACTGCATGTATATAATAAATTTTAGAGTTGTAAAAAAAAACGATAAAAAAACGGTTTTTCACAGCTAATAAATTTATTCAAGAAAAGCTTTCACAGGCTGGAAATTAATAAAATCTTTTATTTACTGAGCTCATGGGAAGAGTATCCACAAAGTGATGCGAGCATTACAAATATTTACGACTTGTTTAATTGAATTTAATTGTATTCAGCAAAACTACTGAATTAACAAAAGTTCACATGCATTCTTGATGTGAATTTTTGAAATAAAAAAATATATACCTGTACAATTCTTGATATCCTTGGACTTAAATTTTGTTTGCGGATCGACGATTTTTTTTATTTTAGTTTTTTTTTTATTAATAATGGGGTTTAGTGTTAAGTGAACTCAGAAACAAACCTGTCTCGTTAAAATAAAATGGTAAGCTTATTTATTTAAAATTAGTTTTTTTAATACAAAAAAAAAACAGTAGTGAATATTTTTTAATTGTTAAGAAATTAAAAAATATCAAATGCCGCACCAACATTTATTTATTACAACACGCTTCAGGTTACTAACCCATCATCAAGCAAATATTATTTAGTAAATAAAAATATTTTTGAAATAAAAATATTATTAACTACTTTAAAATATGCGACAACTATTTGTCTGCTTAGATAAATGTGTTTTAAATGTTAGGTGCCTAACGTTGGTGTCTAACGTTACAGTAACGTTTATCTAACGTTACCAGTCAAATAATAGGTTCCCTGATAACACACTACATCCTAAGAAGGTTTTTTAATCGTTCCCTTGAAAAGGTTCTTAGCATAATGCTGTAAACATGCTAAGCATGTTCTTAAAAGGTGCACTGCTGTACTAGCATAAGTGATTCTACTCTAAACATTCTTAGCATGATTAGAGTATTTTGCTAAGAATATTCCCAATACATATTCTTAAAATATTCTAATGGGAATATTTTTAGAATAATGCTATAGTGCACATGTTAAGCATGATTAGAGTATTTTGCTAAGAATATTCTCAAATACATATTCTTAAAATATTCTAATGGGAATGTTTTTAGAATAGTAATATGGCGTCTATATTATTTTAATTTTATTAGGTTAGAATTACAAATATCCTTAAAATTGTTGTTAATAACATAAGTTTTACCCTAGTAGTAGTAGAAATGGATGTATTTTTACACATAAAGTGATTATTATATAGTTTTAGACAAAAAATTAAAATTATTATTTTTTGAAATGACAATTATTTGCTATTTTTTTCTCTAAAACTTGGATTTTTGTGTGGCGCATGATTTTTATGTTTGGTACAAAGTTTACTTTCACAGTAAAACTGCATATCCCATATGAATCTTACCTGATGGATGCTATATCTAAAGATTTTTATATACTTTAATTATTAGGTTTATCTCAAAGATGTAAAAATTTTCGCCATGTCCAAATTTATGATATCACTTCATAAAAAGGATCGAGTATTATAAAATATATTTGAAAGAAAGAGAAAACTACATTAATGCAGAATTCTGAAACGCCTACCTACTTTGTTTGCGCATGCGAAATATTCAATATTATTACTGCATCAAATTAGAATATTTTTAGAAGCATGCCAAGAATATTCCTAAAAGTACATGTACCTACTTCTAAGAACATTCTTAACATGCTTCTTAAAACATTCTTATTTGATGCAGAGGCTTTTAAGAACCTTCTTAGGAACTCCCAGCACGATTAAAACGGTATCCTTTGCATTTCTTTAATCGTTCTTAGAATATCCTGAGCAAAATAGACATGCTTCTAAGAAGCATGCTGTCCTTCCGGCTATTTATTTTAAGAATATTCTTAGAAGGTTTTTGTGCTATCAGGGTTAACGTTAAAAATCGGGAGATTTAAAACATTTAAAAAGCGTCAGAAAAACGTTTATCTCACGTTTAAATTTCCACTAGTGTAGCGAAATTAACAAATACTTAGTTGCTGTATAAACAGTATTATTTGCATTAATCAGAAAAAAATTGTGCTATATTTTACTATTTTTCTGATTAGACAACTGGATTGTTTTCTCCGTGTAGTTATTTAAATTGCTATTATCAACTAGCCTAACTGTTGTGCATGTCATGTATGTCATACTATTGCTAAAAAGTGATTTAAATTAGTTTTTAATAAAAAGATAAAAAACGGAACAGCTATTTTCCTGGTTGCTGCGACCAGAAATCTGGTAAGGCAACAAGACAACAGATCCTTAACCCTCTTCCACAGACACCTTATTTATGGAACGTTACTACAGACATGGCGTAAAAATTACGCCTTCCTTTAAACAATTTAAAAGTGGAACAAATTTTTTAAAATTTTGAATCATTTATCGTTAAACGTGTTCTTTAAAGCCACATTTATTTAGTTATAAATTTTGACTTGGTAGGGAAAGACCTGGGATACAAATAGGGGGGTTCTTGGGCCACAGTCAAACTCCCTCAAATTTTGATATTTTGTAACTTCGGGGATAAAAATTAAATTGTCAAAATTATATCCAAATTAAATGAGCAGTTTTGGAGAAAAATTGTTTTAAAAATATAATTTTATGACAGATTTTTTGACGTATATATATGTTGAAACATGGTTTGGTATATCGACAAATATTTTATAATTATATATTTTAGATTTTCTTGATATATTTTTTCAAAACTACATCTGATGGTTGACAAATCTGTCAAGATATTTTAATAGGTAAAACATATTATTGAGATTGCCTAGAAACAACTCATTAGTGAACCCTTTATAGTAATAATTATTAAAAGTTGTTACTAGGCAATCTCAGTAATATATCATGGCAGATTTGTCAACCATTAGATGTTATTTTGAAAAATTTTATTAAGAAAATCTAAAATATATAATTATACAATATTTGTCCATATACAAAACCATGTTTCAACAAAATGAAGTAAAAATATAACATAAAATATGCAGATTGCGTATAAGTAGCAAGCACGTAGAAAAATTTAGCGTATTGAAAGATTCACAAAATTTATAATATTTATTAGTACCACATGTAAGTAAATGATAATAAAGCCTTTTATATAATATTTCTAATGTCTGTTCTTTAATTAATAGAGTATAATTATACTATACATGTATATATATTATATTATAATAAAATTAAAATGACTAATTAAGTTAATATTGAGTCAACGAGAGCCCCAAATAAGCTATTGCTTGTGACTGGGGCTCTCCATGAATTTTAAAATAAAAAAATATAATACTGATTTCTTCTGTCAGATTTTCTATTTCCTTACTTCACGGCCATCAATTTTCTGGGAGCTATAAATATACCTTCTTCACCATGCATTTTTCTAATATTTCATATTAAATGAAATGATTGTAGAACAAGAACTAGTGAACAGATAACAGTGACCACATCAATAGATGGCACCATGCTTTTATATCTATCTAACGTTTTATTTGAATATTAGCAACATACAGGATACACAGTGCTGATGATTCCCAAAAAGGATGAAATGATACTATCCACTCTTTCCTGTCTATTTGATTTTAACGACAGATAGATAACTTTATTATATACAGAGCGGTCCAAAAGTCACCCCTCCCTCTTAACTTTTGAACCAGTTGAGATATTGACTTCAAATTTGGAACTTTTAAATAAGACAACTTAAACTATCTTTTAGCATATATTTAATACTTTCAGCTCTTAAAATGTCGACAGGGGGGTATGGGGGCATATTTTTTTTAATGGAAAGGGGGGTCGTGTAATACATCATTTTAAAGCTTATAAAATTCTTCATTTAACTCCATATTTTTAAATAAAAAAAAAAATTTTTTGGGTTTAAAATGGGGTTGAAAATGGGTGCTAATGTCAAAATTCCTCTAAAAAAAAAACAAATAATTTTTTAAAAATGCCTAATTTCATCATAAAAAAATGTTAATTATACTTTTAAACTAATTTTAGTTGACATAAATAAAAATTTATAAAAAAAAACTTAAAAAATCGAATGTTTTAGCACAAAAAATTGAAAAATCAAAACCTTAAAAAACATTTTTAAAAAATTTAAAAATGTTAGTTTAAATAGAGAATTTTATAAGCTTTAAAATGATGTATCACACGAACCCCTTTTCCATTTAAAAAAATGTCCCCCATGCCCCACATTTTAAGAGCTGAAAATATCAAATATATGCTAAAAGATAGTTTAAGTTGTCTTATTTAAAAGTTCTAAATTTAAAGTCGATATCTCTACTCGTTCAAAAGTTAAAAGGGGGGGGGGTGACTTTTGGACCGCACTGTATATATTTTTTTTTCGGTTATTAACTGACAAACTTGCAGTATATATTTTAATAGACTGTCAATTCTCAACTTATTTAACCGTGTATATTAAAAAAAAATGCACGCCTATGCTTTTTGAGATATAATCAGGTAAATTAAAGCATGTTAATTCAAAAATTTAAATGCTTATTTTATTTCCAGCTAGTCCGATTTGTTTGCCGCATAAAGATGCAATAATAAATATAGCTACTTGTTTTGCGAGATTTTTTTAAAATCTAATAAATAGTTATTCGCATTTAAACATGCTTTTAAGCAAGGAGAAACTAGAAAAGATCGTGCGCAGCAAGGTACAATTATACATGTTTACCGCTGTTTACTTTTTAAAATCCTTCTTTTTTGTAAAAAAATATCTTCTTTATAAGGATAACTTCTAAATCCAGACAAAAAATAAATTCAAAATGTACCTATAGTTATATATTTTTGTGTTTTTTTAGGTGTTCAAGTTTGGATGCCTTAGTGTTGTGATTGTGATTTTTTTGGTGGGAGGATATTTCTTTGTAACAGGTGAATATAATATATTTTTTTCTACGATCATATTACTACACGAGTTTTGGTTAGTAATATTTAAAAAATTAAATTATAATTCATGTATTAATTACTTCTAAGTAATTTAATGCTAAGTATTTTAATAAAATACTTTTTTTTTACTTTTGAGCGAACTCAGAAGAAAAAAGTTATGGCGAAATTTTATTTTACAGATTTTGATCTATTTATCCGTTTTAAGGCATTAAAACAATTTTTTGATGTCTGTATGTTCGTCCGTCCTACATGCCATACCGCTTGATTAATCAAAAACAAACTTAAGGTTTTTAAGGGATTGATTAGAGGGGATTTTCCGAGGAATGTTCATTATTTATCTCCACTCCCAAATAAAGGTAGTACTACAAAAAAATCGATTTTGTTAAAAATAACTCTATTAATTTTGTACAATAATAATGAAGTACCAGAATAATAACTTATAAGTTGTTAATGTTATAACATTACTAATTTTCACCCAAAAAATAATTTCGGAAAAAGGGAGAAAATAAAAACACGCCATTTTCAGTTTATTTTTCACAGAAGCCTAAAAAAAATACTAATAAAGTCAGATCTCTTTTATGTAAAGTTTTTATTTAACCGTAAATAAAATGTGGTCTATAACTCGTGTGTAAATAAATTTAGCCCATTTGAATAAAACCAGTCAACAAATCTAAAGATTTCTCTGAGATTCTAAACATAGGTTTTTTCCTGATTTTGAGTCGCTAAGTCCAAATCCGAAGGCCATTTGTCAAACATCAGATTTTTTACAGTTGTAATTATTCAAAAACGCTTTGACTTATCACAATAACATTTGATAAGATTATTGGTGGTAAAATTAGTTATTTAGAATACAAGGGCGAAAAGTTAAATTTTTGCATAGAGTTTTTAAAAGCCGGCCCGAGGGTAATAAACCTAAAAAATTTAACTTTTCGCCCGTGTATTATACAATGTTTTTTATTCGATTATTACTGATTATAAAAAAATATTAAAATATATTTAATTTTAAATTGTAAAAATATTTATTTATGCTGTATTATTACCTATCTAGTTATCCATGACAAACTGCTATCCAATCAAATCGTTAAAAAAAGTAATTTATTCCTGTACAACAAAAATATAAAAGCGTGTATGCCAGAGTCGTTTAAACAAGACTACATTTGTGATGAAACAAATATGTTTTAAAAATTTTAAGGCAAAAATACCTTAAAATTCATTAAAATTTTTATCCAGAGCAACAAAGTCAAAAATTTTAATGTTTGTGTATTAACGTCTTATTTCGTATGATATACATAAAATATAACATAACTTACAATATACAGTGAGGTACAAAAGTCACCCCCCCCCTTCACTTTTGAACGAGTTGAGATATCGACTTCAAGTTTAGAACTCTTAAATAAGACAACTTAAACTATCTTTTAGAATATATGTAATAATTTCATCCCTTAAAATGTGGTCAGGGGGGCATAGGGGAGAGTTTTTGTTTAATGGAAAGGGGGGTCGTGTGATACATAATTTTAAAGCAAATAAAATTCTGTATTGGACTATATAGTTTTTTATTTTTTTTTAAGGTTTTGATTTTTCAATTTTTTGTGCTAAAAATGTGATTTTTTAAGATTTATTTTGTACATTTTTATTACTATTAATTAAAATTAGTTTAGAAGTATAATTTACAGTTTTTCATTATGAAATTAGTAATTTTTAAGGAATTGTTTGATTTTTTTAGAGAAATTTTGACGAAAATACCCATATTCAACCCTATTTTAAACAAAAAAAAAAAATGTTTGAAAAAATTAAAAAATACATAGTTAAATAGAGAATTTCATAAGCTTTAAAATTATGTATCACACGACCCCTCTCCATTTAAAAAAAATTCCCCCATGGGGGGCAAATGTCCTAATTTTAAGAGCTGAAAATATTACATAATATTATATATATTATATACAAAAAAATAGTTTGGGTTGACTCCTTTAAGTGAAATTATAAAAATATTAATTTATTATTCCATCAATCTTTTTTCTAATCATCGTACATCATTTAAGTGGTTAAAATTTGAAGTCGTTATCTCAATAAGTTCAAAAGTTAAGAGTTAACTGACATGTCAAAATTTAAATTAAAAAATATCAAAAAAGTTCCTATAAATGTTGGTCCGGAAATGAGCCCTAGGGAGCTACGGCCCTTTAAAATTGTACTAAAATAAGGTTTTTAATTAATAACTCTGCTACCCTTTAAGCTAGAGCAACCAGTTTTTGCATGTGTACTAGTATAAACAATAATATGTTAATTTATTTTTTTGAATCTATCTAAAGGCCAAAATGTGTGAGGATGTGTCACACATTTTTGCCCCAAACTTTTTTATGTGTATTTTTTTTTAGATTTAAAAAATATATACAAATTCCTTGAGTAAAAATACATTAAAAATGTCATATAGTGTAGAAGTAACCGTTTTCAAAAAAAATACAATTAAGAGGAAGTAACATATTGTGCTCCCAAAAATATTACTTTTTAAAAGGATATTACTCGTTAAATATTAAATTTAGCTGTTTTGGTGAAGAATACTTTTTTTGCTTAGATTTGAATAAAGAATTACCCTGCCGTAGCTTTCTTAGGGCTCATTTCAGACCAACCTCTATAGAAACTTTGTTTCATATTTTTTGGATAAAGAATTACCTCTTAAATTTTATAAATAATGTGGCCTTACCACCATTTTACGCTCACGGCCCCACTGGAACAAAATTAAAAATTATCTAGAATACGTTTATTTTAAATTACTACATATTTAAAATAAATTATTATTATTCACATTTTTGAACAAATACATAAATATTCTGATATTTCAATCATTGTATACAAGGATATTTCAAAAAACATGTAGGTATATTTGTAGATTTGTTTAAATAAAAAATATTGTTTTTTACTAATAAACTAATAATAAATTATTATATTAGTTCAAAACATAATTAGCTAATATTTAATAAAAACAAGTAATGCATTATAATTTATTATAATGGATAGTAATGGTTTACCCTTACAGAATTTTTTTAGAAATTATTACTCCCAATGATTTATTTATTTAATTTATTGTTAGGTAATATAGATTTATTATTGGCAGAAATTAATTACTTGCCAAATTATTACTAGTTTTAATTTTCACTAGTATAAATTTATTATTTATTGGCAGTAAATTTATTACTTGTCAACTTATCAGTGGTTTAAATTATTACTACTGGAAATTTATTATTAGCAGTAATAAATTATTTGCCAATTTATTATTAGTTTAATTATTACTACAATTAATAAGCGGCTTAAAAACTCAATTTCGAAAGATTTTTTAAGATCAAGGAATGTTGCCATTGCCCATTCACACAAATTCTTTTCTACTTCGTCCACAAATGAAGAGTTTTTTATTTATTGAACTTATTATATTGTATTTGTATCTATATTGACTGCGCGTATATTGGTAAGATATAATAACTATAATTAATTACTGCCAATAATAAATTACTAGTAGTAATAAATCAAACTAGTGATAAAATAATTGACAAGTATGTAATAAATTACTGCCAATAATAAATTTCCAGTATTGATAATTAAAACTAGTAATAATAAATTAAATTACTTAAATTATAAAATTTGTTTTTTATAAAAAATTTTAAAACAAAAACTATAAAAAGAGAAGAACTGTGTTGTCTATTTTTATGTATTTTTTATTAGAAGCAAAAGTAGTACCTAAAGAAAACGAAGAAAATGAAGATAATGGTAAAAACTGGAACTATAACATTACACCCCACAATGTCCCACTGTTACAGGAATCAACAAAACCACACCAACTTCCTCCTATACATCATTATTTAGTAAGTTACTTATTTTATATGTATATATATTTTTTAAACAAACATATTAGTTGTTATAACCATACTTTTTTTTTTAATTCGGTTAAGTGATTTTTTTTACATTTTTTTTATCCACCAAACAGGCCTATTTAAAAAATATTAAAAAATACTATTACTAATACCTATTCTATATACCTATTCTATATACTGGGTGTTTCCTGAGTACGGTCCGTAGCTTCAGGGTGTAATTCCTTACAATATTTTAAGAAAACAAAATATATAAAGTTTAGATGCCGTGACACAGGGTAATGAAAATTTAAAAAGTTATTTTTTAAAATAAATTTTGAACAATGGCATAGTCTGTGTCTGAAATACAACGCTCTTTTGCAAATCATATTGCCAACCATTTACCGACTATTTTAAGATCAGATGTTGCAAATTGCAACTTGCAATCTATAGATTGCAACATAGACATTTTGTACTGCTCTAGTACAAATTTTCCATAATGACTTATGCATTGATCGTTAAAAGGAACTGATCCTTATAAGGATATATTAAATTAAAAATAAAGTGTACTGAAAGCTACAGATTGCACAAAAGTACTATAAGTATTTTATATTTGTATTTTATATTGGCTGTATTTCCGGAAAATTTGTGACCATGATAACTTAAGAACGCTTTTAGCTAAAGACTTAAATTTTGGACTACGGGATAAAAAAAAATCAAAAAAATAAAAAAAAAATAAAAAAAAATCCTTTTTTTTATTGGGTTAAGCGGTATTACAGCATTTACAAGTTAGAAGGTGATTTTTAAGAAGGACACCGAAAAAAGGGTTAATTTTAAGTTGTTGTTGGCTTTTATTGTATTGATGTTTAAAATTCGTTTCATTTATGAATAATTTCATTATATTAATGAAATTTCGCTGAAAAAATAAATTTACCGTTATATGGCATTGAAATAATGAAACTATTTTTTTTTATTTTTATTTATGACCTAAAAACAGTACAAGAAAACTGGTGACTAGGCCTAATAGTAATAAATATAAGTACTAAGAATTAATTAACATATAAAATAAAATTGTAAAATGTCACAAAATTGGAAATTAAAGAATAAATATTATATCACAGTTAAATATATTTCTTCGGTTTTTTTCTTAAAAGTTGTTTTATTATTTATTAGTTTTAAGTGCTCATTTAATTTGTTGTACACTTCTATACCCCTGTAGATGGGCGAGTTTTGTGCTTGAAGTGTGTGTCTGGTGTTGAATTTTTAAGTCTATATTTTTTTTTTAGCAAAGTTTTATTATACCAAAATAATTTTAATTGATATTATGTACAGTGTACATTGTACACGTTTAGTTGAATTTTACAACAAACCGGTTTTAAGGTTTAAAACGCGGTTCAAATATTTTTTATACATGTTCTTTATAACATTAATAACTATTATTATTAAATAATAAATTTTATCCAATAATAATAATTTAATACGAGGGGCTGACCGCGTCTGAAATTTGTACAAAAGAGTTCCTTTTTGCAAAGAGTTCCTCGGAGTTCCTCCGGAGTTCCTCCGGAGTTCCTCCAGAGTTCCTTGGGAGTTCCTCCTGTGTTCCTTAAGAGTTCCTCTATGGAAGGGATAATTTTTGGCAAATAAGCCGTAGAAATTACCGCTGAGCAAGCACTACTGCCAATAAGGCACCCTCAAAAAAAAGCTTTGTCCCTGACGGTTTCAACTTGGCGCCCCTACAATAAAAAAATTAAAAAAATATCTTCATAAAAAAATAAAAAAAGCTTTGTCCCTGAGGATTACTACCAAACGTGGCGCCCCTTCAAATAACAAATGGCGCCCCCCATTTACCTTCACTCACGAAAAAAAAGCTTTGTCCCTGACGGTTTCTGCCAAACTTGGCGCCCCTTCAGATCGAAAATTGGCGCCCAAAAATTACGTTCGGGAAAAAGAGCTTTGTCCCTGACGGTTTCTACCAAACGTGCGCCTACCTTCAGGAAAAAAGCTTTGTCCCTGACGGTTTCTACCACCAAACTTGGCGCCCCTTCAAAAAAAAATTTGCGCCGGCTCATCTACTTTGAACATAAGAACGTTAATCCACATGGGTAATAAATAAATAATAATTGTTTCTGACCGCGTCTGAAATTTGTACAAAAGAGTTCCTTTTTGCAAAGAGTTCCTTTTTGCAAAGAGTTCCTCCATTAAAGAGTTCCTCCATTTTGCAAAGAGTTCCTTCATTTTACAAAGAGTTCCTCCAGAGTTCCTCCTTTCTGCAAAGAGTTTTTCGGAGTTCCTCTGAGTTCCTCCAGAGTTCCTCGGAGTTCCTCCAGAGTTCCTCGGAGTTCCTTCAGAGTTCCTCGTGAGTTCCTTTGGCTTGTACAAAAGATTTCCTCGCGGTCAGCCCCTCGATTTAATAACTCAAAATATATATATTTTTTTGATTTAGGCTGTAGAAGATGCAAATCATACCAACAAAACAGTTCCTCGTATGCCAAAACAACTGGGCGATGCTGTGAGATCAAAAGTTTCGTGCGGTGCTTGTAAAATAGGTAAGTACCGTGAAGTGTGGTTTATCGGAACGAATGGGCGGAATAAAACCATACGTTATAAAATGGGGATACGACGAAATGTCTCGATACGTCTTTTTGAGCTCCAAAATGCTAACAAAATAGGTTATAAACAATCAAAAAAAAGTCTTTTTTATAGTCATATGTATTAATGATGGAGGTTGCTTGCAAAACAACTTTACACTACGATACTTCAAGAACGATTTGACTCAGAGACTTAAATTTTGGATCAAAGATTTTTAACGTGTCAAAAAACATTTGGTCAAATGAGCGATTTTAAAAATAGACCCATTCATTCAAACGTATGAAACTTATGAATTCTTATTGATTTGGACATGCTGAACACGATTCCGAACCTTAAAATTACAGGTATAAAAATTTATAGATTTGGGCACGCTGAACACGATTATTTTGTCAAAAGTAACAGAAACGGTTTTGATAACTGTTAAATTTTTAGGCATAGAAAAGGCTCTGGACGTAATGTCCGTAATGAAATATATCTGGAGAAAAACCGTGATTTTTATTATAAAATGTGTCTAAAAAATTCCAAAAGGTTGGTTACCTTGGTTGAGGGTTAGGTTATAATCGGTAATCTATAGTTTAATTTTAATCTGGGTAGCAATTCACTTTCCATGTGATGTGATGTTATCAGACCACGGCACCTGATCGCCAGTGAACGCTAACTTCAGACCAGTTATTTTCGGTAGCCTAAATGGTTCCGTTCACCGGTTATGATACCACAACACATCCATATGAGATATGAATTTCTCCCATACGCGATCATGCGCCATTTTTCTTGCGCTGTATTTGAAAAAATTATTTTTATATAGCACCGTTTTTGTAGTTCGCACAGAAAAACAGCACAAATGCACCAATGAAAAAAAAAACGATTTGACTGGGCCGCAGCCGCTGGGGCAACCAAATCAATAGTTCTTGGAAGGGCTACAATACAACTTGTTGCGGTTACCAGAACAGATTACCAGATTTCTGGTTACAGCAACCACAAATATAGTTGTTTCGTATTAACTACTGATCTGGTTGCCTTAACTAGAACTTTTTTTCAGGTGTTATTTTCATTTGGGTTGTTTTTTGTAACCTTATTTTTCTGTGCTATTTTTTTTAGCGCCTCCACCGGTAAAATGTAAGTATGGTTTATTAAAGACCGAGTTGAGGACAACTCTTAATTTGTTTTTTAAATTACGAATATCATTTAGTTCGTGTTTTAATAATATTTTTTAATTTAATTGGGACCCCTTAGCCCCCTATTATACAGCGATGGATTAAATTTATTTTATGAATCAAATATATCAACAACGGAAGTATAAAGGTGGATTTAAATAGTTTACCTATTATTAAAAAATTAAACATTGTTTGTATGTTCAATAGCATAAAATCCATTGACAAAATTATTATATAGGTATTTACCTACATATACATAAATAAGTATAGGTATACCTAATGTATTTTATACTCACTGGGCATCAAGCCTGTTTTTTTAACAGAAAATATTAAAATTTTGTGCACTTTTGCGCTCTCGCTATTTTTGTAGGTAAATAAAGAATTTCTTTTTGCCCCACTGTGGGTCCTACCAGGACCCCCGGGAAAAAGTTTTTGGGGTCTTAGATTTGTACCATCAGCAAACCTACGTTCTTAATCAAAGGCGTAGATGAGGGGGTAATGGGGGTAACTACCCCCCCCCATAGGACAAAAATAAATGTTTTTTATTGCATTATCCTATAAAAATATAAATTTGCCTTTTTTTAATTTTTACTCACGGAAAAAATATCTAAGATCTTGGTATTATCCCTCAGAGAAAAAAAAATCTATGCCCCTATTAAAATGCACAGAGAAAGACAGATACACAAACAGAAAATGTCTGTAGTCGTCTGTAGTCGATATGGACTTTCATTAATATTTGTACCTTACACTGATTACAGACATAGGTTATGAGAAAAATGTTTTAATACTGTATTATAGTAAAATATTTAAAATATTATTTAAAAGATTGAGAATGTGTTAATAAATTATTCAAGAAGTAGTAATATTTTAAATTAATCGCAATTTTAATTTTAAATACATGTTTATCTATTTTTACGTAAAATCATTTAATAGTTATTTATGGGAGGTAACTATAGTTACTATATATAGTAATTATAATTACTTATCCTTTTTAATTTGAATAATATATTTTTTAAATATACATATTATTTTAAAGAACTACTAATAATTTATTTATGTAAAATTTTAAGTAGGTCATGACCAGACCTCATAAAATAATAAGTGGTGACGTTTACGTATATACAGGGTGATCTGTAATTGGCATGCCAAAATTTTAGAGGAGAATTTACATCCAAAAATGTAAAAAAAGTTCCTTAAAAGGTTGGTCCGGAAATAAGCCCTAAGGAAGCTTCGGTCCTTCAAAGATAGAAATACTGAATGGGGAAAAAAAATAATACTACAGGGTGGTTTTTCATTTAAAACTAAGTAAAAAAGTATTATTCACCGAAACACTTACATTTAATTTGAAGGAGTAAAATTTTGGTGGCAAAAAATTTTACTTTTTCTTCATTGCAAAAATTCGAAAAAAATACATATAAAAAAGATTGGGGCAAAATTGTGTTAAGCCTCAAACATTTTGTCCTTCTATAGACGTAGAGGCGTACCTATAGGTAAGTGCCTGTTCACAGGCTCGCATAAGAACATAATACATAACAATGCGAGGCTCCCCAAACTTAGGCTGGAAAGTAGTAAAACCTACCGTATAACAAATTCAAGGCAAATTTAAAAAACGTTTTATTACTAAGGACCTTTTACATTACGGAAGAATTTCTAGATCCAAAATTAAAATTGTATATTTTAAATGTAGATATTTGTGAAACTTAATTTACTTTTAACTTTATGATTTTAATTACCTATATTTTAATATTTTACCCTGACGTGTATAAACTTTGTATTACGAATAAATAAATGAAATGAAATGAAACGTATATAATTAATATATTAATTATATGAGCCATAGGCCATGTACGTAATAATGATTTAACTATTTTGAATTATTAAAAATTATATTATTATATTGTATTGTCAAAAATTGAAAAGTGATACATGGTTGAACTCAAAATTTAATTCTAAATCAAAATATGTACAAATATAGAGGATGTTCCATTTAAAAATCAAAAGTTGAAGTCATTTCCAGCGAAACCGGTATGAAACAAAAAAAATAAGCCATTTTATAGCCAATCTAAAATTATATAAAACACAAAGTTTCGTTTTTACCGAAAATTAATCCTAATTTTAGGAGAAAATAAAACTCACCCGGTATATATACAAGGTGTTTCATAATTATTGTGAGAAACTGATAGGGATTGTAGAGGGTATTAAAATAAGCAAGTTTTCCTTATTAACCCCTATCTGGAATTTTGCCGTTTGGGCTCCAGGAAGAAAAAAAGAAAAATTGTAATTCTTACCAGTTTATTGATACAGCTTACAAAAATTGCTCAAAATGTCTTCCACGTCCTTCAATATATGTGTATACACATTTTTTTTAGTGCTTGGAGGTAGTTTAACTCTCTTTGTGGGGGTGGATGTTCATCAAATCCAAGGGTGATACGCCTTTACGTGTTTTTTTAACTTTCATATTACAGAAAGATGTGTTTTTTAAATATTTTGATTTTTTTTTAACCACTTTAAAGGGGTTAAAAAATCAAAAATTGGATTTGATGAAAATCCACCCCCAACAAAGAGGGTTAAACTACACCCAAGTACCAAAAAAAGTAGTGTATACACATATATTGAAGGACGTGGAAGTCCAAATGAGCAATTTTTGTAAGCGGTATCAATAAACTGGTAAAAATTGTTATTTTTTTCTTCCTGGAGCCCAAACGTCAAATTTCCGGATAGTTATTTATAAGGCAAACTTGCTTATTTAGATACCCTCTACAACCCCCATCAGTTTGTCACAATAATTATGAAACACCCTGTATATATACTTATATATATATTTTTTTCAGGTGTTGGATTACTCATGAAAGAAGTCAGAAAGGGTTCGACTTTTGAGGAAATACAAACCAAATTTGTAACGCTGTGTACAGCTTTAAAAATTGAGAGTGAACAAATTTGTACTGGCATTTTCGATAAATATGGACCAGTATTACTGCCCGCTGCAAATACTACAAATTTAGGTATAAAACTATTGTTTGACACACGGTTTTAAAGCTATCGAAAGAATGTGAAGAATGTGTGTGCCTCTCACTTGCACGCACCCTGCCTTATGAAACTTTAATCGTAAAGTTGAGAGCGCGCCTAGACGCTTCGTGTATACCTCCCTCTTTCGTCGTAGCTAATTTACTTTGTGCCAGACTGTAAAAAGCTTTTTCGATACTCTCCGATTGGTTACATGGTTAATAATGACCAGAGTTGATACTTTCATTACAATAACAGGGTTGGACAACAGGAATTTTAAATTATTTTTTATTTTTGGTGAGTTTCTTTAATACATACCTATGCCGAATAAGGTTATATGTCTGTATACTGACATATAATCTTATTCGGCATAGGTATGTATTAAACAAACTCACCAAAAATTAGGAATAATTTAAAATTTCTGTTGTCTGACCCTGTTATTGTAATGATAGTATCAACTCTGAGAATGACTAATATAGGTCAATTTTTTACTATACGGTAATTTTTCGTATTTAACTTCACCAGTTGTACCAACAAACAATCATTTATAATACCTTCTGTTTCATTCATCAACCCACTATACAAAGTTGGTATCCCATGGGCTACCAACTTTTTGTAGTGGGATATTAAATGAAACAGAAGGTATTATGAATGAAAGTATGTTGGTACAACTGGTGAAGTTAATTACGAGAAAATACTGTGTCGTAGGGGAGTTTCATTCCATCCGTGGAAGAGGGAACATGTCTGCGGCGTGATTTATAATTCGTTCTAAGGCGTTGGTCCCAGCCTGACGATTTTTTGTATAATTGTGTTCGTAATGAAGAAAAACCTAATTTGGTTATTTGACGTTAGTAATGTACTTTCGTGGATAAACCTGAAATACGGTTATCCACATGTTGTTTTTTGATATTATGTGCAGAGGAAATAAAAAGATTTAAGAGAAGAAATAAATATAAAACCTACTTAGGTTAGAAGTTTCAAAAAGTTTTACACATTTTTTCCCAAATCTGGAAAATAATTAAAATGGCACCGCAGGCGAAAATTTAATTATTGTAATTAAATTAAAATGGCGAAATTGTACAGAAATTTTCTTAAATTAGTAAAAACATAAAAAATCTTGCGCCGTAGGAGAAAAAATAATATATTATTATTATTATTATTATTATTTATTAAGCAAAATATTACAAATAAGATATAAGATACGCCCTTGCCTTTGCGTGCTAGAAGCTACAAAGAGGTGGTGAAATGCGGTATATGAAAAATATATATTTAACTTACCGAGTCAAATACATTACATTTATTACATTTAGATTAGTCTGTTTTTACAGTTTTACACAATTATTCAGCAGGCCCAAGGGTAAAACAGACTTTAAAAAGTTAATTTGACATATGTCAATACTAAAAAAGTCGAAAGAATTTTCATTTGATCAAAATTTCATTCCATAAACTCTCATTTCCTTAAAAAATTGATTACGTATCACATATGTCAAAGGCACTTTTTAAAGACTGTTCTTACCCCTTGAATTATTGTGTATAACTATGAAAATAGCTTAATCTAAATGTAATAAATGTAATGTATATGACTTGGCAAGTTAAAAATAGATTTATTGGTAGCTCATTGCCACAGCTTTTGGAGCTTCTACCACACAAAGGAACCGGATTCAGAGCCTAGCAATGTGGA
Source organism: Brachypterus glaber (assembly GCA_958510825.1). Lineage (NCBI taxonomy): Eukaryota > Metazoa > Arthropoda > Insecta > Coleoptera > Kateretidae > Brachypterus > Brachypterus glaber. Next base: position 21,660,475 of record OY294050.1, read on the forward strand.
AATAGCTTAATTTGAATGTACTTTAAGATATATATAAAATCCCTGACATCTCAAATGTTCTAAGAATATTCTTAGAAGCAAAGTGTGCTGTTGGGGATACAGCCGGGAGAAAATAATGAAATAAAAATGCTCACCAGCTAGCTCTACAACTATAGTTGTAGAGTTGGTGATATATTAAGAGCGTCTTTGATATCCTTTGCTTATAAGTTTAATCAAGATTAATCGTACCTATAACGAAAGTATAATGGTTTGCCGAGCACATCGAAAAGCCTTTAAGTATCCAATTTCTTAAATACCGGCTTATCCTGGTAGAAAATATGCTGTAATATGTCGATATTAATTTTTTTTTCAAAGTAAATAGTATTTATTTCAGATAGATAAATAAATTTATTTTTATTAAATTAAACCTGTTAATATAATTTTTATAAAAAAAGAGAATTATAGTTGTAACCTTGGACAGATTCTAATACTATATATATTATATATATTTATAAAAAAGATGTCACGGTCCACTATAAGTTCATTTGCATTATGCAATTAAAATATATATATATATATATATATATATATATATATATATATATATAAATCTACCTATGTAAAATTTTCCACTTTTATTACTTTTCCCATCTTAAAACATGTCTGTCGTGACAATGAAAATTTCAATTTTCAGTGAATATTTTTTAGTTTTTTTTTAGGTTTTTTAGTATTTTTTAATTTTTTTTTGTAGTTTTGTTTTGCAACTTTTAGTTTGTTTTGCAATAAATATTATAATAATTTTTTTAAGGTAGGTGATGAAAGGCATTTGTTACATTTATCTTTTTATGTTTAGAACCACTTCAAGTCTGCAGTTTAGTTCTAGGCGAAGTTTGTGGTCCTGTAGAAAATCCTCAACATGATTGGAAAATAAAATTACTAGAAACTAAAAAACCAAATGTAACAGAGCCAGAAATACCAAAGGTAAAATAATAACACCTCATATATTTCAAAAATTGATCTTTTGTTATAAAATTTTATTTTTTTAATAGGGAATAATATAAATATTATAAAATATTAAAAGATATAGTTATATAATATATGATCAAAATTTTATTCCTAAATCGTAATCAGAATTTTATATCATTTTATTTCCTTTATATACAAAATGAGAGATCAATGGTTTTTTGACTTTATTATTAAAACTAGCTGCTTATTTTGATAGCTATAGTTATATACAGAGCGGTCCAAAAGTCACCCCACCCCCCTCTTAACTTTTGAACCAGTTGAGATATCGACTTCAAATTTGGAACTTTTAAATAAGACAAGCTATCTTTTAGCATATATTTAATACTTTCAGCTCTCAAAATGTGGGCAGGGGGCATGGGGGCACATTTTTTTAAATGGAAAGGGGGGTCGTGTAATACATCATTTTAAAGCTTATAAAATTCTCCATTTAACTCCATATTTTTAAATAAAAAAAAAAAATGGGTTTAAAATGGGGTTGAAAATGGGTATTAATGTAAAAATTCCTCTAAAAAAATCGAATGTTTTAGCACAAAAAATTAAAAAATCAAAACCTAAAAAAACATTTTTAAAAAATTGAAAAATGTTAGTTTAAATAAAGAATTTTCCATTATATATTATTCACGGTAAATGGTATATTGCATTTTCCCAAATACGTAATTGAAAAAAAAATTTTAAAAAATATTGCATTTTCCTAAATAATTAAAAAAACATTAAAAAAAAAACTTTAAAACTTTTTTAACAATTTTTTATTTCCTTTTTGCGAAAAAAAAAATATTTTTTCAAGATTTTTTTTTCAAATAATATTATTCTAGCGCAGGCGCTGTGAATAATATAATAACGCCAAAACACGATTGATCTGGGATACCCAATGCGTACTACGCATCCCGGGTACCCGGTATACGTATACCGGGTACCCGGTATAATTTGATAGTTATTTTTAAAAGTATGGCATGGTTAAGGAAAAACATAGATAAGGGTGATTCTTCACAAAGAAGCCAGTTTTAAAAGTTGAAGTTAAGACTTAATTGGTCTGCAAACGGTACGATTTGGGAGCCTTGTCGCCTAAATCATACCTTAGGATTTTTACATAATAATTAATTTCTTTAGCATTGCATTTACCGGAATTCACGGCTAGTATTTGTTATTTATTTTTAATTCTCAATAACTAAGAATAATTATTTTATACATAAATATATTACAAGTTTCTACGATTCTACGAAAAAGTTATGGAAAAAATAAAAACATATTTAATTATATCCTACGGGAATTAAACCCTGGACGACTTGATTCAGACAATAGCTTCTACTTCGGACTGACGGCATCGACTTATGAAACTTCCTTATCTTGCATAAAAACCAAAAATATAACGTATGAAGTAAAAAAAATGTAGATGTTTTGTTTATATGCTGATTTTACTGACATTAATTAATCAAATTAAACGATTTGGTAACTGTAGGGAAACATTTTTAGAAAATCTTTTCACATCAAATAAAGCATTTTTTTGTCGGGCATTATCTATACTTCAAGGTTAGTTTACAATGATTACATTGTATTTGGGGGTTTATATCCAAGCTAGCTAGCCAGATATTATTAAAAGTCATAACGCAAAAATGTTTTTGATTTTAGAAAAATTTAAAAAGTACGATTTGTGGCCCGGTCAGATACAGGCTACCTTCTCCTACTTGAATTTTATTAAAAATACTGTGTTGGAACCTCTCATGAGCAGTGCTCATTGAGCACCTTGGTCATTTTGGAGGAATCACTCAGAAACTAATTATACAGGGTTATTCAGAATTAAGTTCGAGAAATTTAAGAGGTGATTCTACTTTAAAAAATATGAAAAAAAGTTCCTATAAAGGTCGGTCCGGAAAAAGCCCTAAGGGAGCTGCGTCCCTTCGAAGATGGACATATTGAATCGGGAGCAAAAAAATCAACAATAAAATTTTAATGCAGGGCGATTCTTTATTTAAAACTAAGCAAAAAAGTATTCTTCACCAAAACACCCAAATTTATTATTAAAGGAGTTATAGCCTTTCAAAAAGTAACATTTTTCGTGGCACAAAATGTTACTTCCGCTTAATTGCATTTTTTTTGAAAACGGTTGTTCCTACAGGTCTACACTATGACGTTTTTTATGTATTTTTACTGAAGGAATCTATATTTATTACAAAAAATTGAAAAAAACAAAAAATACATAAAAAAGTTTGGGGCAAAAATGTGTTTTGTCCGTCTAGACACGCCTCTGGATTCATTCAAAAAAATTAATTAACATAAACTTATTACCCTTATTAATACTAGTAAACATGCAAAAGCTCGTCGCTCTAGCTTAAAGGGTAGACGAGTTATTAATTAAAAACCTTATTTTTATTACAATTTTAAAGAGCCGTAGCTCCCTTAGGACTCATTCTCGGACCAACCTTTATAGGAACTTCTTTTCATATTTTTTAAAGTAGAATTACCTCTTAAATTTCTCGAACCTATTTCTGAATAACCCTGTATTGTTTAAAAATTCTTTTAGAACTAAACATTCATCGTCTCACCACCTAGGTACAATGTACATGGCAATGAGGTATTATGACACCAACAAAAAACACAATAACATTTTAACTACAAAAAAACATAATAATACTTAGAGCAATATAATTTCTGCTTACTTAGGTGGGTATGGAACAATAAATAAATCACATTTTTTTCATGTTTTATTTATATTATCCTCATTACGCACAAATCATTTTTTTCTCTTGGTTTTAGGTAAACCTAATTTAGTTACACTTTTTTGGTTTTAAGTATATTGCACCTTGTTTTAAGTTTTTCATCCATATGATAAATATTTTCCCGGAGAAAAAAGTTTTTGTATGATTATGCATAATTATGCAAAATTTTGATCATGTCTGGATTTTGACCATGTATGAATTTTGAGCCGATATGATACATAATTATGCATGATTATGCATAATTTTAAGTAAAATTATGCATTATTATAATTAATTTAAGGTATAATTAGACATAATTTAAGGTATAATTAGACATAATTATGCATAATTTTGCATAATCATACAAAAACTTTGTCATGCATGGCCAGATATGGTGCGCCTTCGCCAAAATTTAAAATTTAATGCATGATCATACATAAAGGCATACAAATGACATATTGCAAGATGGGGTTGCTATTTAAAATTCCAATGTTGGGGAACGTTCAAGTATTACGTAACGCAAATTGCATCAAAATTCATATACTTTATACTCCGGTTATTAAAGGTTTTAGAAATTTTATATTTTAGCTATCTCCCTAACATACCCCCTATTTGGGAGGGGTGGGGGGGGGTTGGCCAAAACCTGAAATATATACAGCCTTTAATAACGCGAGAAACGGAGTATTTTGGTACAATTTACGTTACGTAACACTTGAACGTTCCCTTGGGGTAGCTGGCAGTTAGGGGGTGAAAGTTTCATCTATACTTAAATTTCCTCTTCGAAAAAACAAGTTGACCTATGTTTTAGAATTTCCATATTAGCTTAGTTTGCGAGATATTTGGGGTGGATTTTTTTCAAACAATCACCCTGTATATTATGGTCTACAAATGTTTGTATCAACTACTACCTACATTTTCTTTTTATAAAAAGGGATTATGAATTTTATGATCCCCGCAAAATTTAAAATTTTCCAATTTTTGCTTTCAAAATTAATTATTTTTATGTTTTAGATAGGTCTACCCACTTTTAAGGTCCTTCAGATCTCAGACACACATTATGATCCTGAATATGAAGTGGGATCCCACTCAAATTGCGATGAACCTTTGTGTTGCAGGAAGGATAGTAATTTAACTCAGGGAGAACAAAGCGTACCTGCAGGAAGGTAAGTTGTTAAGGTCCAAACCAGTTTTAGTTCAGACGGACGGTCGCGTGAAAGGGCCTCACCTTGCGATGATATGCACACTCTCTGTTTTTTTTTGTAATCAAAAGGAGTTCGTTTGGAAAGCTTAAATCCAAGTTTGCCCTCCATTGCGATTTTTTTTTGCACAGTTATGTTCAAAAACGCATTTGTTTTTTGTTTTTGGTCTGTAACTCGGCTTAGGCTTGTCTCTCAACAAAAATGAAACATGATCTTTGTTATTTATTGAATTCTCTACAATTTATGTAAATCACTTTTTTGTTTAAACAATCCGAAAAAAAAGTGACAGAGCGTTAAAGTTGATTAAACAGGCATCATATTCAAAAAATGATTAGTTTTCCAGTTGTTATCAAAAAACCGATTTTTTTTTTAAAATTTTAACTTTTGCATTTTTCAACGCTCTGTAACTTTTTTCTGATTGTTACTTACAAAAATTGTAGAGAATTCACTAACGAACAAATATCATGTTCATTTTTTGTTGAGCGACGAGCCGAACCAGAGTTACAGACCAAAAACAAAACAATTGCGTTTTTGCACATAACTGTGCAAAAAAATGGCACAGAGATGCAAATTTGTATTTAAGCTTTCTAAACGAACTCCTTTTGATTAGAAAAAAAAACAGAGAGTATTCATATCACCGCAAGGGCAAGCTACCGTTTGACTGGGCTATTTGGCCCCAAGCTATTTTACCCACTAACATTTCGCTCCACACACTTCATTCGGATGTAGTCTACATCATCTAGGCCTACACCAAGGTTATTCCAGACCATCTTTATCCCAAAGACATGTCATCATATTCCGATGGTTGAACTATAGTAACTGTTGGGCTTCCATTTCGGAAAGCTGCTAAAATCAGTAAACAATTGGTTCTTTTTTTAGATGGGGTGCCTATAAAAAATGTGATTCACCCAAAATGTTAATTGATCATATGCTGAAACACATCGCAGAACAACATCCAGTAAGTACAGAATTTTTTATTAAGACACGGGGCGAGTCAAAAACAGATTATCCGAGGGGTTTATTTATTGGGCAATCCTTGTACACCTATTCAACAATCTTCTACAATCCTTGACAATTACTTCTTTCACAATCATCTGCAATCCTCCAGAATCCTTCACAATCATCTACAATCTTCCACAATCATCCGAAATCTTCCCACAATCTTTAACAATCTTCATTAAAATTTTCTACAATCTTTGACAATCTTCCACAATCCTTTGATTCTCACAATCCTTGTACACATTTTTTCAATAAATAAACCCCTCGAGATTATAAATATTCATGGGAGGTTCCCTCTTCTACTAGCCCACACAAGTCCTGGACTTAGGGGATACTTAATTAAGTAGAATAGTACGAGGTTAAACAAAATGTAATGTAATATTTAAGAGATGAATAAATTTCGCACAAATAGGTTCTTAAATTAAAAAATATATTGGACTTTATGGCGATATTTAATAAAAACATGTGGCCCTTTGTATATTCAAGATATTTTATAAATAATTATAAATAACATAAATATTTTTTAAATAATAAATAAAATTCAGCAATAAAATAAACTAAATATATCTCAGTAAAAAAAATTGTTTGGATCTTGGTTGGGATTTAGCCTAAATTATTCAGGTTAAATAGTTTACTTAATACTAAAGACTAAACACTATTAGGATTATTCCAGCAAATCGTGATACGACTGGCTTTAAATAAAATACAGATTTTTATTATCTAGTTTAATTAAACTTAAGTTATCGTGCCTACAAGATTTATCGGGCAGAACGACCGACAAAAATAAATCGACCGACCGAGCGACTGACTGATCGACTAAAAGATCTACCAACCGATTCACCAACCAATAATTTTATATTTTTGCTCGAAGTTAATTTATATCGACGAAAAAACGAAAAATTACGCAAACAAATGAAATTTTTTTGCACGAATACGAGGCTTTTCCAAATTTTTGAAAACCTTAAAATGGGATTGCCAAGATAGTCAGTTTATAATGCAAAAAAATTGGGGGTTTTAATGTAACGTAAGTAACGAATTCCCTTGTAACATAACTCAGAAATTCTATTTAAAACATTTTAACCTGATTTCTTGAACATTTTCAAATGCATATTTAGTTTTAAAAAGATTTTATATTCTGGAATAGAACAGTAATTTAAAGATACATGTACTTAAGTCAAAATCTATGGCAAAAAATGTAACGTAACCAACATTACATAAAATTACAAATTTATCACAAATTAAACTTATTATACTAATTAAAAATATATTTTTGTTATATTGTTACTTACTAAAAATAAATATTGTATTTAAATATTATGCAATGTATGTATATACTAGATGTAAAAAGTAACGTAAAATGTAACGTAAGCAGCGCTGGAATTACTCATCATAACATAATAACGTTTCGTTGTATAAAAAACTTCTTCGGTGCTCCGCAAGTTTCCGTTTTTATTTGTTTATTTTATTTTAGGATATCGACTACATTCTTTGGACTGGTGATCTTCCACCTCACGATATTTGGAGACAAACCAAAGAAAGTAATTTAGGAATTATCCATGATACTGTCCAACAAATGTTTGAAACTTTCCCAAGAACACCAATTTTTCCTGCTATAGGAAATCACGAATCTGTACCGGCAGGAAAGTAGGTATATATAGATACAATAATATAAAGGTTGCTATTGACGACTTTGTATTGTCAATGTGGTATTTAATAGCATTATTAACTTGTTATTATCGTTCCAATCTTGAAAAAATACATTTCCTACGAGCGTGCGGTAAGATGTCTTTTTTCGGACGCATATGCGTGTGGAAAGAAGGCCTTTTCGACACTCATAAATATTGTATAATTTCTTAATTGCGTAGTGTTATTCTTGTTACAATATTTTAAAAATGTTCAAATTTCTTGACTGTTAATTGTTTTTCTTATTAAAAAAATATAAAAATAATATTTGTTTAATAAAATATAGAAGTATATTTTATTTGAACTCCGCTCATGGGAAAATTATTGTTCCTAACACATACGTAAAGAGGCTTTTCCGCACGTTTTAGGAAAATAGCTATTTACTAATGCATTGTTGTCGTTAGGATTAACATGCATTTAATTCATTTTAGTTTCGCTCCACCTTGGATTACCAGTGATGAATACTCCATAGCTTGGTTGTACCGCGAAGTAGCTGACCAGTGGCGAAAATGGCTACCAAATGAGTCAGGAAACACTGTTCTACATGGAGCATTTTATTCTGTTCTTTTAAGGCCCGGATTTAGATTAATTTCGTTGAATACCAACTACTGTCACAGTTTAAGTTGGTAAGTTATTAATAAGAATTATTTTTAATTATAGCAACTTTATATTAATTATATTTTTAGGTGGTTGTTGGTAAATAGTACCGATCCAGCTGAAGAACTTAAATGGTTAGTGCATGAACTACAAGAAGCTGAAGATAAAAACGAAAAAGTTCACATAATAGGTAATTTGTGTTTCTTTAAAAAGGCATACCTTCGGATTGATTGATAAAATATTTACATAAACGAGGGCCCCAGTTTGGACCCCTGGGGCTCCTGATGTATCAAAAGACTTTATCCCATGATAGGTACAAAACCGTATGAAATCATGACACAAATGAGCGGAAAGGAAAGATCTGTGTTGTCTAGAAGGTGTATGAGTAGCTTGAGATCAAGCCTGTAACTGGCTTGATCATTAAACATGTTAAATGCCTTGAAAAAGTCAGTGTGAATAATATAAGTTTGTATGCATACCTTTTAAACGAATTTGACAGGAACTGAGTTATGTAAGCCAGATTACTGACATTAGATCTGCCTTCCATAAATCCATATTGGGCAGTAAATTTAGAAAACATTGCCGAGGTTGTTGATAATTATTATAAGAGTATACTAGTAAAATGTCATTATTTACGAATATTAGACTTTTAACCTTTTTAATATACTGGATAAAATAAATAAAAAATCAAGAAGATTGATTCAAACCATTTAAATTATTGCCATAATCTTTCACTAAAATGCAAGCAATACTAAAAAATCTTGATAGTTTAAATATTTCCATAATAAGAAGTAAAATCTGGATTTGCGCTCGACTTTTGAAAGATTTTTTTGTATTGGTACTAGTATGTAAAGTAAGATATTGCCCATGAGAAAATTGACCTGCGAGGTGTCAGTCGAGCAGGTTAATTTTAGAGAGAGCAATATCGGTTTACCCATGAGTGCCATACAAAGTTTTGTCCAATATCCATTTTAATTTTTTTTTTTAATTTATACATTAATTGTGTCAATTTTTGGTTCAAACGTATAAATTTTACCATTAAAAAACGTCGTCTAATAAATCAAGTAGTCTGCTTTAAAGTTTAATCTGAAACAAAAAGTCGACATAATGTCAGTTTCTCTCGAAATAAAAATTAAAAGAAAAAAATGTAAAAATTGTTCAAAACTGATATTGTTGTAAAAAATATCGTTAGATAACAGATAATGTAAGTAGAAGAAAAAATACGGATATTTAGTTCTAGATTTAATTTTATAATATAACATTTGTAGCAAAAAAAATTGACAGATGAATGGTTTTTACTTTACAAGTGATAAAGCCAGCGTGGGTTATTTATAAGTTTCTCTGTTTAAAATGAAGTTAGTAATTGTCTTATTACGTTTGAGTATTGGACAAATATCATTTATCCAATACATACAGATAATAAGACAATTACCAGCTTTATTTTAAATAGATAAACTCAATAATAACCCCCGCGTGGCTTTTACTTTATTGAGTGGATAATTATTTATTTTACCCACTCAACTGTCACTTGTCAAATTATTTTCTTGTAAATGTCATTAAAATTTTTAATAAAAATATGAATTCCTAAGCTATTTATTTCATAAAACCTTGTATGGCACTCATGGGTACGATATTGCCCTCTCGAAAATTAACCTGCTTGGCTGATGGCTCGCAGGTTAATTTTCTCATATCTTACTTTACCCACTAGTACCATAAATAACTATTTCTATATTTTTAATATAACTATGCACTTTTTTACAACTTTTTTTATCATTATGCTTGCTATTTTCTTCTTTTAGGTCATATTCCACCAGGTAGTTCAGATTGTATGAAGCAATGGTCCGAAAACTTCTACAAAATCGTCAACCGGTACGAAAACACGATAATGGCGCAATTCTACGGTCACAGCCATGCCGATGAATTCGAACTGTTTTACGAACCAGACGAATATAGTAAGAAAATAGAACAGCTTAAAAAGTTTGAGTATAAAAGATTTCGGTGGAGGGAAAAATTGAAGTTTGCAAAAAATAAATTTAAAACTTTTAAAATTGCAGGTAGGGCTACTAGTATGGCCTATTTAGGGCCTAGTGTTACAACTTTTGAAAATTATAATCCTGCATACAGAATTTATTATGTGGATGGCGACCATGCGGAATCCACTAGGGTAGGTAAATCATGATGTAGACGTTACTAGCTTAAACATTGGTCACTTATGACAAGCTAACATACTAGACTAAAAATTGACACGTCACTGTTAGAGTTGTAGAAACGTAATATAATAGAACTTATTATAATAGAAATGAAATTAAAATGTAATTCTTGTGCGACGATCTATGTATTACATAGTATATAACATAACGTTCTTACTTAATGTAGAGATTGTATTTTGAGTTTATCTTTTAATGAGTCATTGATAAAAAAGCTTAATAATATTATCCAAAAATTTTAGGAAGTTTTGGATCATGAAACTTGGACAATGGATTTAGAAGAAGCCAATAAAGGCACAAATGAACCAAAATGGTATAGACTCTACTCTGCTAAAGATGCTTATAACATGAAATCATTAAGACCCAAAGAATGGAGTAAATTTATAGAAACTTTGGTCAGTGATGAAGAAATGTACAAAAAGTTTTACAGGTACTTTTACTATAATTTTATCATACAATTTGTTGACAGAGTAAGATTATAATTGATCAAAATGTCGAAAAAATGTCATTTCAACCGTTCTAAGGTAATTAACCTTTTTTCAGGTATTATTACAGAGACTCGCCGACTAGACCACAATGTGACGATGACAAGTGCAAACTGCAACTTTTATGCGACTTAAAAAGTGCAAAATCTCAGCAAAGACATACGTTGTGTCACGACTTAGAGTTGACTTTCGGACAATAGTTTTAGGTTTAAAATTTTTGTAACTAGGTAGCTATTAAATATTTATTGTGATACTATATTTTATTATTTACAGTTCCTACATACATACGCTGGAGTTTAAATGAATAGTGATTAGGTTTAAGGCCTATTCAGAAGCTTGCATAAGAACACAAAACATAAGAATGCGATGCCGTGATTGCCTTACAAGATACATGCAGAACCGGATTAATAATTTCTGAGGGCCCCCTATTAACAACTTTTAAATCTAGGTTATATGCCTATTGTAGTTGTTACTACTTCCATTTGGAAAAGGCACTGCTCGTTTTGGTGCCCTTATCTTTCTTGGGGGATTATAAATAAATAAAGTATAAACTATTGTTTGAGGCTTTTCTATAGTTGGGGGCCTATAGATGGTATGTTTTGTTTTAGATTTTGTGCACAAAAATGGTTAAAATAGGTCCCTTGAAGGTACAACCCAGTCCGCACATATATGGATGCAACATGGTAAAGAAAGATTTTTTAGGTAACATGTGCCATATTACATGAGACATAACATACATATGTATGCTACATAACATGCCCTATAACAGAAAGATTTTTTACGTTACATGTGCCATATTACATAAGATGTAACATACATATGTATGGTACATAACATGCAATATTGCATGTTATGTATCATATATATGGTACGAGAACATACACGATACATAAAATGTTATGAATTCAATACTAAATATGGCGTCTATATTATTTTAATTTTTATAGGTTAGAATCACTAATATTCTTAAAATTGTTGTTAATAATAAAAGTTTTACCCTTAAGTAGTAGAAACGCATGTATTTTTAGACAACTAAACCGATTTTAGATAATTTTAGACAAAAAATTAAAATATATATATTTTTTTAAAATGATTATTTGCTATTTTTTCTCTAAAAATTGGCTTTTTATGTGGCCCATGATTTTTAAGCCTGGTAGAAAGTTTGCTTTCACAGTAAAAATGCACATCGTATAAGAATTTTGCCTGATGGATGCTACATATAAAGATATTTATATACTTTAATTATTAGGTTTATCAAAAAGACGTAAAAATGTTCACCATGTCTAAATCTATCATGCACTCCATAACAAGTAAAATTCGGAAACGCCTACTTTTATTGTTATTTACCTAGTATGTATCTGATATGTAGCATGTTATGTAGCTGATACATAACTTGAGGCGGAATTGTTAAAGTCCAAGGACTATACATGGACTATAAAAATTACATGTCTGCAACATCACATAGAACAGTGGTTATGTACCTGCTATGTTCCTGCCATGTATTTGTGTTGACTGGGAATTCCCGAGTAAAAAAATAACAAATGCTATTTTGGATACATTGGAAGCCTTAGTCTCCATATCTCTTTGGATCTTTAAGGGTATTTTCTGAGCGTCGATGATCATGATGATTTTATGCATTATTACAATTTTTTAAATATTTAAATTTTTACTTAAAGAGTCTTGGGTGGGCCCCCCGGTCGGTGGGCCCTGGGCCTCCGGCCCACTCGGCCAATAGGTTAATCCGGCCCTGGATACATGGCCGCACCTCAAGCCAATCACGGCATCGCATTCTTATGCGAGACTGTGGATATGCCCTTAGTCACTTGCGCGTTTTCCACTCCTGGTATTCCGTGACAGACATATTCGACTGCTTTTTCTTGACCATCATACATATCAATTTCGAAAAAGTCAACTAAACAACTAAACAGTGTTTAGTAAACACCATAAAGTAAAAAAAACATTTTTACTCATGAATTCAGTAATAATATTATTAAGAAATAAAGAAAAAATATAGGGCTGAATTATTGTTCACAGATCAAAAAATATGTAAATTATAGAAAAAAGAAAACTGCCTCAAAAAAAGAAAAAACTTGAATTCAAAAAATCTATAATTTTCAAAAAATATTGAATGGATAATATCGTAGTTAATCTCTCATATCTACAGTGTGATATTTTGCATAACTTTCAGCTAAAGTGATTAATGCATTATACATGGCTTCCGAATCAGAATTGGGCCAAGTATAGCCATGCCTAACTTCACGTTTTTCTCTTGGTCTTCTTGTATTTTTTGCTTTTCTGTATCCATTATTGACCGGTCTTTGATTCAACCTTATTGGTCTTCTTGTCGTTCTTCTTCTTATTATGTTGGCTAAAAAAATGAACAAAATTAAGCTAAATTCAATTTTTTTTTTAAACCAAAATATCTCAATTTTTATTATTTCTAAATTTAAATACCTAAAAATTAACTTCAGTCTATATTTCTCAGTATCCTAATCTAGTTGAAAACTGCGTTGATTTAAAGTCTTTGTAAACTAGCTCTTTCAATAGTTATATCCTAAGTGCATATTGATGCTAGTATACCGGGTGTTTCAGGAAGGTGGTTCACCCCCCTTATCTTTTTTAATTTTTTAGGTAGGATCTTAAGATTTGCAGAAGCTATATTATCTATAACTTTAGATTGTTTGACATAGAAATTTTTTGGCACTTCTGAGAACAAGCATGTGTCATGTGTCTTCATTTTAAATCTTTTGTGTTTTAATGCCAAGTTCTTCCAAATAAACTATTCATGTGTGGTATCAAAATGTTCGCAACAAAAATTCTATTTCATTCTAACTTAATGAGCCACCATCTTTCCATTTAAAAAAATTTACTTATGGACCAAGTATGATTTTCAAACCTTTAAGAGCACACCACATTTAGAGTTTTGGAAAAAAAAATAAAAATAGTATTTTTCCAACAATTAAGCGAATAAGCTAATTTAAGACACTCTAGATTTAAAATAAAAATTTAAATAAAAAATTACATTGACATGTTTAAATCGAAATACGTAAAAATATTCAGGGTATCAACAAATCCTAAATTATACATAATATAGCTCCTGCAAATTTCACGACAGTACATAAAAAAGTAAAAAAGTTAAGGGGGGTGAACAATCCTCCTGAAACACCCGGTATAGTCTTTGTTATGCTGTTACTCATAACATCATAAGTTATGATTCATAACAAAAACTATTCAAAAATTTAGTGATTTTGGCTAACCTTGATTTATTAGAGATGCCATCACTTGTTCAGCAGTAGCTGTATTATTTACTGGATTTTGAGCACGTAGGGCATGACAAACAAGACATAAAAGGTAGCCCCCAAAGGCCAAAAATGATAAAGTTGTTATCGAAATTTGAAAAATACTACCTTTTTTCTCATATTTTTTGTCGTCTTCGTATTCATATGTGGTATAAGTTTTATGATAGCTGCCCTTTTTTGGATATTTGCCTAAAATTTTCAAATTTTCGAAAAAAATAATTATTAAAATAATATTATTTTATTAGAGAAGGGTAAAAATTAATAAAATATTTTTTACAGCAATGCACTTTTGCAGTATATTTATTAATAATACAAAATTATAAGTGGGTACTTTCGAAATATATTGAAGAAACCGGCTCTAGTGCAATAAAAATTATAATCTCATCCAGGGCGATAGGCTTGCCACGTACAGGCGTGTAGATATGGTGGGTAGAGGGGGTATATATCCCCCAAGAATCTTTATTTGTTATTTTTGTTGTTGTTATTTTAAATAAAAAATAAAAATAATAGCGGTTGTTTCTTTTGTTTGGGTATGGGCGCCAAGGGGTGCCCCAAATTTTTTAGAAACACTCAAGTACAAAGCTTTTTTTTCAGAGGGTGATTTTTTGTCTTGGTAGAGGCGTCAAGGGGGGTGCCAAATTTTGTAGAAACGCTAAGAGACAAAGGTTGTTTTCGGAGGGTGTTTTTTTTGTTGTTTTGATAGGGGTCCCAATTTTTCCAATTGTTGTAGAAATGCCCAGGGACAAAGCTTTAAAGCTTTTTTTCGGAGGGTTATTTGAAACGCTAGGGGACAAAGCTTTTTTTTTCGGAGGGTGCTTTTTCTGTTTTGGTAAGGGCCTTAAATTTTGTAGAAACGCTCAGGGACAAAGCTTTTTTTTTCGGAGGGTGATTTTTTGTTTCTGTAGGGGCGCCAAGGTGGGCGCCAACCAAATTTTGTAGAAAATCTCAGGAAAAAGCTTTTTTTCGGAAGGTGTTTTCATTTGTTTTGGAAGGAACGCCAAATTTAATAAAAATTCTACCCTCTCCCAAGAAAAAATCCTTTTTACGCCCCTGGCCACGTAATATGTGTTACGATTTAAACATACTTACTGTGAAGAGCTAACGCAGATGGACTATCAATTTTTTTCGTGTTGGTGACGTTAATATCCTGAACATTGTCTGCGTCAATGACAAAAGATCTCTGGAGAACCAATAATTTTTCCAGAGGCAATTCACTCAAAGTCAGCATATCAACATAAGACGAAAAATCTTGTGGTTTACAAAATCCAAATAAAAGTAATATTAACCACATTTTTAAAAACTTTGAATTTCATAATTTATGCATATTCCTAACCAACATATTTTTTGAAATGATATTCTTTAGATTTTCTTCAATACAGTTTTTAGCAATTATGTTTACAGTTAAAATGGCATGCCAGCAAGCCGTAAAGATATAAAATGCTTCGCATAATACAGTATACATTAAGAATTTGATTCCGTGGTAAATACGTTACGATTTTGTCTATATGGAATCCCAAGCAACACAGGCTTACAAAAAAAAGTTGTGTGTGCTGGGGTTGAGACCCACCGACTCTTATGCATTTTGGGATGCTGAACACGAATCTGTCATAAATAAGGCACTACATGGGGTCATTTTTTTGCTACACTGAAATTTCAGATGAGATTTTCACAATTTTAAACAGTTTTTTCAGTGTAGCAAAAAACAATGAGCGCATGAGTCGCCTTTTTATGGCAGATTCATGTTCAGCATCCCAAAATATATAAGAATAGGTGGGTCTTAACCCCAGCACCGACATTTGTGGGTCTTTATAGGCTCTCAAAAAAAAAAGTTTTATGTGCTGGGGTTGAGACCCACCTATTCTTGTGTATTTTGCGATGCTAAACACGAATCTGTCATAAAAAAGGCATTTCATGGGCTTATTTTTTTGTTACACTGAAATAATACGAGTTAACATTTTAGACAGTTTTTTTCAGTGTAATAAAAAAATGAGCATTTGAAATGCTTTTTTTTGTGACAGATTCGTGTTCAGCATCCCAAAATACCTAAGCACACACTTTTTTTTTGTGGTCCTGTGTTTTTACAGTAAAACATAACGTTGTTATGTTATTGTTACTGTAAAAACTTGTAATCAAAAGTAAGGTGGGGTTTTATATATACAAATCTTTTAGTATTTAGTACGGTAACAAATTTTACTTCAAGCGGATTTTTTCCCTGGAAATAACTCATAGATAAATTTAAATATATATATATATATATAATTTTCTGTCTGTCGGTCTGCTTGTGGACCTGATAATTTTCTACCCTTAGAACCTAAAAACTTCAATTCCGAAGAGTGAATTGTGAGGCTAGTTTATTTAAAAAAATGCGAATTTCCAAAGATTTTCAAAAAAAAAATAAAAAAGAGTGAAAAAACATGAAAGGGCCGGGTCAACAATTAATGTGACTAACGGGAAGAAAATTAAGACAACAATTACAAAGAACAGAAACAAATCTGCACATGACTTGTCAAGCAAAAAGCCACAGTTATTATTTTATTTTAGTACATCTGAATTAACCTTTAAGATAAGTTGACATGTTTCGTTTAAAATAACTAGAACAAAAAGAAAATTTTACAAAAAAAAATCTATAAAAAAAAAAGTGCATTAAGAGTAGGAACTCTTTAATAACATAAGGAAATTAAAGTAATTGATTTTGGTTTAATAAACTTTGGTATCTCAAAATGAAATAATAATTTATTTATATTTTTTTTTCTGGATAAGTGTGGATAAGCAACCAAGTGATCCAATATTAAAAAAATGAAATTAACGGTAATTTGGATGTTTCTCTTCATGTATAGTCTTTTATATTTATTGCATTTCGTCTACTCCAGAGATGCCAGAACTTTTGACATGATTGGAAAAATTAAAGCAGGTTTCCAGATGGCAAGTAATATTTTTAGCATGGACCGTGCCAAAGGAGTGGCAGATTTGGTGAGCCAAGCTTTCACCAAAAAACACCGGAAGATAAAGGATGAATATAATTCCAGGGAAAATGTGTTTTCTGGATTTTTGAGAGTTTTGGGTTTTGATTCACAGAAAATATCCGCGTTGGCTGTAAACGCTATGGTGTTTGTTGCTCAAATGGTAAGAAATAACAAAAATTTAAAGGAGGGTCTGTAAAAAACGCCGAATTTTGCCTACAAAGGTAACCTCTAAATCATGTCTAGTTATTTTATTTATTACTATTTTTTTATTTCTTTGGTACCAGCGCACTGAGGTCTCATATTTATTTTTGTTGAACAAAAACTTAAAAAAGCCGTATACAATTTTAAAACATGCTTATTTAATTATGAAAATTAACGTAATTCGTACTTTAAACGTGGTATCGCAAATAAAAATAAACTGAATAAATAAATAAATATTAAGAACAAGCCGTGAAGATATGTAATGTTACGCACTCCATTATATAATATTTACTGAGGATGCGTATTGCATTTTCTCAAATACGCAACTTAAAATCATTTAAAACTCAAAATAAAACATTGCTGCCAACAAAATAATACTTCTTCTGTAGGCGGCCTACTGTAACAGTATACCTAGGTTTATGAAAACAAAAAAAAATAAAATTTTTTAATTATTTTTTTTTGAAAAACAAAAAAAAATAAATTAAAAAAATTGTTTTAAATTTTAATTTTTTTTCGTTTTTCGAAAAAATTATTTTTTTGAAAACATTATTTTGTTATTATGTTTTTGTATTTAAAAAAAAATATTTTCTTAGTTTTTTGTTGGCAGCAATGTTTTATTTTGAGTTTTAAATGATTTTAACTTGCGTTTTTGGGAAAAAGCAATATGCATCCACTGTAAATAGTGCGTAAAATTACATATCTTCACGGCTTGTGCTTATTATTTATTCATTTATTTAGTTTATATTTATTTGCGATATTAAGTACTAATTACGTTAATTTTCAGATTTAAATAAGCATGTTTTGAAATTGTATACGGCTTTTTTATGTTTTTGTTCAACAAAAATGACATCAGTGCGCTGGTATCAAAGATATTAAAAAATAGTAATAAGTAATTTTCGTCTTCTAGTTACTTAAAAATAACATATTTTAAAAGGCAGAGGTACTTAGTCTTTAAGAATGAATTTTAACCACTGTGCGTTGTTGCCTGTAATGAATATTGTTAGTATTTAACACATAGTACCCTAAAAAATATTTTTATACTATATATTTTTTGTATTTAAGTTTTTATTAGTTAAAAATTGGCCACACTTTTCAGCGTATCAGCACCTATTTTGATATTTTAAAAATATTTCCCGTCATTCCGTGGAAACGACCATTTTTTTTTACTTCAGCAAACCCTAAAGAAAATGACATGATTTAGAGGTTAGCTTTGTAGCAAAATTCGGCGTTTTTTACTGACCCTCCCTTTATTTTGCAAACAAGAGTTGGTTCAAGTTGCTTTTTTTGCCATTTAAAAATTGAGAGGCTTCTCTCAGAGCCCACAAAAAAAAATTAGATAGCTTTCAGCATCAATAGTTGATGACTAAAAAAAAATCATCCATCTCACAAACTTCATTGTTAAATCGTTTGCTGATGACGCTTTAAAATTTTAAAATAGGGACGTCAAAGGTTTATTTAGTGATGAAAAAAAAATCTATTGCCGTCCAGATTTGTTCGGATTAAAGCCGAAATTACGCCTTCTTACGTTTTTATATGCCGTATAGGTACATTGTGAAACTGCTTTTTCAGATTTGTTTTACATTTTTCACATAGACACTTGCCCACAGGTCTTTTAAAACTTTACTTAACGATTTTTTTAATCCAATTACTGATGTACGTATATTTTACCCATATTAGATCAGAAGTTGGAAGTTTTGCTTGTAAATTAAATATTTTTCCCTAAATTTTAGATAAGTTCAACATTACATTTAAAATCACCATCCCAAATATCTAGAGCAAAAAAACTTGAAGGTTCACCATTTGAATGGCTTCTTGACAACAAACATATTGCCAATATTTTAAACTACACTCAGGACAAGGATCTGCCATACCACATCATAGAACACATTAAAGAAACCTCATTGGATGAAAATACAGCTTGCGTGCAGCTTTTGATCTGCAAAACAGCCCCCTTTGTTTGGGGGATGCAAAGGGCACTGAAGGATAAAATTGAAGGGTTTAAAGGAATAAAGGAAATTAGGAAATATTTTCCATCTGTGGAAGAAATTGCACGACATGGTGATAGCTGTGAAAAACAGCATCCTTTTTGTCCCATGAATATGCCAAATATACCAAATTAATGTTTTTTTCTATTTTGCTACTCTTACACTGATAAAACAGTTTATTTGTGTGTACAAAATATTTGGTTGGATATGGCCAATTGAATTATTTGGTTGTGACAAATAAATTTTATTTCTGTCAAATAAACTATTTTGTTCCCATTAATAAATGATTTGAGATTAAAATATTTATTTGCATGAACTAAATATTTATTTGACCCAAATAAAATTTGTTACTCGCAACCAAATAATTTAATTGGCCATATCCAAATAAATCAAAATTATCTTTTTTATCAGTGTAGGCATTTTGCGTGTTCTTGTAGGCCTATAATAGTCTAGTACTTTTTTCTTTTGGGTTGGCAAGACAGGACAAAAGACTAGCGCTTGGCTTTTTCCGTGCAAATTTCAACACCGCTTTTATATCATTTGTCTATGAATTTTAAACATAGCAAAAATTGTAATGCCAACCCAAAACAAAAATCCCTAAATCGGTCATCAATTTAAATGTAAGTTTTTTTTTTAATTTTAGAGCAAAATAAAAAAAATTGTATAAAGCACTCATTTCATAACACGTTTTTAACGCACTAGTACTTTAGAAAACTATCCGCAAGCGTTTAAGCGGCTCGTTTTTTTAAACTTGTACTCGTGCGCTAAAAACGGATGTTATGATACCAGTACTTTAATATATTCTACTTACAGTGACTGCCATAAAGTCTGCACCAACCATATAAAATTTGGAATCGATCACAATATTTTTCATGATTAAATAAATATTTAATTTTGTGTTTATGACATACACATCTTATATTTTATTGGTAAAATTCTTAATTAGTGTTAATTATTGGGTAAACCAATCTTTTTCTGTTATTGTATTTTCTGATAATAAAATTATACACTGAGTAATCTTTTTCTGTTATTGTATTTTCTGATAAAAAAATTCTACACTGAGTAATTTTATTTTTAAACATTTGAGTAGCAAGTTCTTTCAGTACCAGGTACTTTACGTAGCAATTACTTAATAGAGAATACAATTTACTGATAAAATTACTGATAAGTGAAAATACCTTACCCCTACGATAGTTTTTTTACCCCTCTTTTCCCTAATTTAAAATCTTGCTTATTGTTTGCTTTTTAATTTATAAAATATAATTTATTTGTGGATTAATACTTTATAATTAAGAGGTATGTGTATTAAATATAAATTATATTCTCTCACTAAATATCAATTCGTGATACTAGGTTAGGTACCGGTGCTGTTTTTTCAAATGCTACTCATATTAATCCCAATTTTGCAACTCCTGCTAAAGCAGTCGTAGAAGTGTTTAATAATACATAAGAATGCGCAAAAGTATTCTGGCAAACATATACAAATATATCATGCACAGTATGGTTTGGTGGAATATATTTACGCGCAGAAGTGGTTAATAACACATACGAATGCGCAGAAGTGTTCTGGATGAAGAGTTGCTAAAAGTTAGAAAAGGTAAAGGAAGTGTCACAAAAGGTGTGTAGTCCATTTCCACTATTCTGCTCGTCTAAAATATAAAAGTTTTCAAACTATTTTGCGTTTCAGATATTTATATTATTGTATTGGCCCAGTTTTAAATATAACAATTTAGAACTGAAGTTAAAAATAAACTATTCATGCCTTTTTTATTGTGTTCAAATAAAAAACATTATTATTACAAGGAAAAATTTATTAAAAATTCTAAAAAATAAATATTTTAAAGTAGGTATTTGCATTATTAATAGTGTGCCGTAAAATTGTTTAAAACCCTAATTAGGGGCTCGTACACAACTCGCCTTACATTGCGCCCAAAAATGAAATCAATATGATTAAAATTTCTTAGGTTAATTTTTTTTATGCCATATCTTGCAGGTCCTCGTAATGTTCTATATAAATTCCATGCATCCTAAAAAATAAAATAAACTTTAAAATGTCATTTGCATTTTTGTGCTACGACTAGAACCAAGGCGTCAATCACTTCCAGGCTGTGCTACTGGACCATCTAGTACCTTTGATATGGCCCACTAGGGTCTGGCAACGCTGGTATGCCAACATAAATTACTAAAAATAATACCAATAATTTTTTATTGGAATAAAATCTAATAGCAAAGTGGAACAATGTTTAGAAAAAATGGATGCAATTTCAAAATATTATTGTTTTAGTTAGGCCTTTAACTATTCTAATGCTAAATATAAAATTTTTTGAAGAGCAATAACGAAACTACTCAAAAAAAGTAAAATTATCTTTGGTGCGTATGAATTTACGAAAATTAAGTGAAAAATTAAGCTGCTTGAATCAAAATAATTACCATAATATTACATATTCTAATTTAAGTATTAATTTTACGTAGTGACTGGGCCGTTAGTTTACATTAACGTTGAATAGGTGCCATTTAAAAGTCTAGTATCTTTAGCACGGAGCGCGAGTCAGTTAACTATGTTTCCGTGCGCCCGGGGTAGCAGTCACTGCGTTAATTTTATTACACATATTTGCTGTTTATGTAAAAAAATAGCAGATTTATTTTCTTTCACAAATGACACCATTTTGATAAAAGTGACATTTTAATTTACAATTTTCAACTTAAAGGCCATGGAATGGAGCACTAGAAAGTGTGGCACCGAAGCCAGCAGAATGGCCTGAAAGTAAACCAAGCCTTGCTAGAACTCGGAGATATAGCTCGAAAAATAAAAAAAGTCTACTCGTACTTAATCATTTTTTTTTTAATAAATTGGGGTTATTTAAATCAAAACTAAAATACATTTACCTGTTGCCTACTTTGTATGGGGTTATAAACTTACCCTTTCTGTGGTAGCCCAATCTTGCGCACTAAAGACAATATAAACAGGAACTTTGATTTTTCTAATATCATAAATAGGAGCTGTAATTTGTCCGTAAACTTGGATGTTTTGCAGGAAATAATTATATTTTCTGAAATTTCCTAAAACTAAGTCTGCAGCATGGTTTAAAATTTTTAAAGACGTCCCTCCAGGGAGTTGATTAAAATAAACTGGAGCTATTTCCTAAAAATTATAAAGAAATTATTTTGGTGAACATTGGGGTGGGGCAAAGGGGTAAATGGGGAAAATACAATATTTTTTTACAAAAATTTGAATATTCTATTTAGGGATTTTTGAATCTGATTGAATTTCATAATAAAATTTTTCTAACTTCCCCCTTACGGGGGTGTGGGGGTAACTATTTTTAAATTTTTTCGATATTTTCATCAAAATTTGTATATACGGGGTTTTTGGGGTTGACGAAACTGGATCTGATAATAAAATATATATATATATATATATATATATACTCTACCCCCGGGGGGTGGGGGTGAATATTTTTAAATGTTTATATTTTCATGAAAATTGGTGTACAGGGGTTTTTAAGGTAGATAAAACTGAAACTAATAATAAAACAAATCTAAATTCACCCCCTCAGAGGCGGAGGGTGGTTTTCTTGAAAATTGGTATATTTTAGTTTTTGAGGTCGCTTAATCTTAGAATAATTTTTTTCTAAATCCACCCCCTAAGGGACGGGGAGGAGGATCATTTTCGTGAAAACCGGTAAACGGGTCTTTGAGGTCGATAAAACTGAATCATAAAATCATTTTTTTTTAAATCCATTCCCTGAGAGGTGGAGGGTAGTTTTCGTGAAAATTTGTACATTGTGGTTTTTGAGGTTGCTGAAAGTGAATCTGATAATAAAAAATCTGTTTCACGCGCGGAGGTGAAAAATGGGAAAGCTTTTTTTACTGGGCAGTGTATTTAATTACTGATTCTTAAAAATAAAAAAAAAATTAATGGTATAAAAAATAGATCTGTTCTATTTTTTTCTAAATCTGACTTACTGCACCAAAGTCAGGATTAGGTCCATAAAACATGTTGTACATTTGCATACAGAATTGCATTAAAGGTGGCGATTCAAGGCAAAAATTTCGTACAGCTTGCCTCAAAGGACCTGCTTGAGATACAATTCTTGTCATTCTTAGTTGCCTTACAGAATCCTAAAAAAAAAATTGAAAATATATAAAATATATACAGCAAAAAAAAAAACAATTGAAAATATATACAGCAAAAAAAATATGGATTTGCTTAATAAAATATAACACACAGAAAAAATATAATATGAAGTATTTGTGATAATTGTGCTAGATATTTGTTGCAAGTATAGAAATACTTAATATAAACATATTTAACTAAAAAAATTAATAATCCCTAATGTTATATTTGTTGTTTTTTACACTGTGTATTATTGAATTTTTGGTTTTCAACATTTTAGTATTTAATTTTTCGTCTCGAATCATGAAATTTCACCTTCAAATTAACTTTTCTCGAAAACTGTTAATCCTACAGTATTACAACAAAAGTACATTTTTTATTTATTTTGACCTGAGGAATCATATTCCAGAAATAAAATTTCAAAAAACTTACACAGAAAAAGGTTTGGACAAAAATCTAATAAGGCCCCCCTGGTTAAAATAAGCACATGAAAATAACATACAAAGATGGGCCTTATTTAGATTAGTTCACGTGCAAAACCACGTTTCTTTAACACAAATGGTTTCTGAGTTAATAAATAAAAATCGAATTTTTAGACACCCTTTTGAAGGAGCGTAGCTCCCTTACGAGTCGTTTTAGGACTTTTTTTTTATTATTATTATTATTATTATTATATTAATATAAGAGTTGAGGTACTTAATCCTATTAAACTCAAGATCGAAAATATAAACAGAATGTAGAATTTACAATATAATAAGAGCTTTTTTTCTTATTTTTGTTGTATTACTGTAGGATTAGTAATACAACAAGTGTACCTTTTTTATGTATTTTGACCTTAAAAATCAAATTCCAAAAATAAAATCACAAAAAAGTTACAGAAACAAATTTGAGACAAAAAACTGATAAGAACCCCCTGGTTAAAGTAAGCACATGAAAATAACATACGAAGATGGGACTTATTAAGATGTTCACATGCAAAGCCTCATTGCTTTAACGCAAAGGGTTTCTGAGTTTAATAACAAAAATCGAATTTTTAGGACCCCCTTTGAAGGGGCGTAGCTACCTTAGGAGTCGTTTTAGGACATATGTTCATAGGCACTTTTTTTTTATTTTTGGTTTTAGTATGTCATTATGGAATACCCTGTATAGAAAATGTGTATACAAAAATCATTTAATAAGTCTTAAGAAATAAGTTTCATTTACCCTACAGAGTCCTATTTAGTTTGCGCGCTGTGACGTCAGAGTTGTATTCTTTCGTTAAATGGAGCTTAGACACTTTTAAGCCACTTGATCTGAATATTACGTACTTATTTTTAGTAATCATTTCTCTGTGTGTAGATTAACATTAACGCTTACTGCATCAAACAAAAAGGGGGCATAAAATATGTTCTTAAGGGTGTAAAATTCAAACGGTACATTCTATTGAAAACATGCAAAGCAAAAAAGCAAATAAAAATATATGTTATTGCAAAAAAAAAAAAAATTATCCAATACATACAGATAATAAGACAATTACCAGCTATATTTTTAATAGATAAACTTAATAATAACCCCCGAGTAGCTTTTACTTTATTGAGTGGATAATTATTTATTTTACCCACTCAACTGTCACTTGTCAAATTATTTTCTTGTAAATTTCATTAAAATTTTTAATAAAAATATGAATTCCGAAGCTATTTATTGGATAAAACCTTGTATGGCATTCCTGGGTAAACCGATATTGCCCTCTCGAAAATTAACCTGCTTGGCTGACGCCTCGCAGGTTAATTTTCTCATGGGCAATATCTTACTTTACCCACTAGTACCATAAATAACTATTATAAAAGTCCAATAAATAGCTTAGGAATTCATATTTTTATTAAATATTTTAATGACATTTACAAGAAAATAATTTGACAAGTGACAGTAGAGTAGGAAAAATAAATAATTATCCACTCAATAAAGTAAAAGACACGCGGGGGTTATTATTGAGTTTATCTATTTAAAATAAACTGGTAATTGTCTCATTATCTGTATGTATTGGATAAATAACTATTATCCGTACCTACCAAAATAAAATTACCATATGGCGCTATATTTTTAAATGGTGATTTCATGCCAGCTAAAGTGTAAGCTGGTGACATCAGTACATATAATTTAATCAGTCTTTCAGATTCTTCAGGATATTCAGCTGCATACATCAATGCCAAAGATGTACCCAGAGAATGGCCGATGTAGAGGATTTTATTTTGGCTGCCTGTGTTCTTATATATTGTGCTAAACATAGCAGGCATGTCATATTTTACGATTTCATCCATACTAAAAGAAAACACTTAAAAATCCAAAAAGAAGTATTACGGGGGAGCGTACCCTTTGAGAACAAGAATTCTATAGATATTGCTTTCCCATTTTGAAATTTTTTAGTTTCCTGGAGATTTTACAGAAACCAAAATCACACAGAAGAAATAATACATTTTTAATTTTAGTATTTTTTACTAATTTTAGTTAGGTAATTTGTAGTATAACTATTTGCAATTTTGGCGTAGGCGCATGAGTAATTTTCTATATTTTTTTCCTAGATGTTTATATTTTTTTCATATAGGTATTTTGTTTAGTGGCTGTTCAACAATTATGTCACCGAATTTTAGCTATTTTTAGACCATTATCACTAGTTCGTTATCTAATTGGAACATTTTATTTGGATCGTCATTTTCAGCTTAGGGAACGTTCAAGTATTACGTAACGCAAATTTTGATCATTTTAGACCCCCACCCCCCTGTAACGCTATTTTTATATACCATTGACATAGGCGTAACACTCCAAAAGGACCCCCCCGAGGAGCGTTACGTAATACTTGAACGTTCCCTTAGACATGATTTTTGGAAAGTCATTTAAGTTTATTTTTTAAACACTAACAAATATAAAAACAAAAATTTAAGTCTAGAAGTGGGTAATTTTAATAATTTATTTTGCATTTCGAGTTTTGTCCTTTTGTATTTACAAAATTAAAAAACTAGAAATGGGTTTTACTTTTTTAAACTATTTTCCTATAACACATATAATATATTATGTGTTATTCATGCTTTTATTTTGGGGTCTGAATGTTTTATACCTGTGATCCCAGTATTCTTCATCGTTAACTGTTAAGTACATATGTTCTTCAGAGTAATTATTTGCTCGGTAATTTCCCAACCAAACATCATAACCAGCATCAGCCAACATAAAAGCTAAAATAATATATTTATTTTCAATATTTAAGCCTATAATTAAACTTACCTAGCTTTACCTTAGACATAAATGATAATACATGTATTTACTTGGGACATAGAAAGAAAGTTTAATTAAATGTACTTTTAGCTCTCAATAACTTTTTACTTTCCCTATAGGAAAATCCAGAGTTAGTAAAAGTAAAAAAATATTACTGTGTTAACGTTTGTGTTCATTTTGTATATAAAAATGATCTATTTCCTCGAAAAGAACGTTTTTATCAAGGTTTCTATCTATTGGACTTTCCGTCTGTCGCGACATGTCGGTCTGTCTGTTGGTTTGTGTGTCTGGGAAATTTATGAGCATAATAAATCGAAAATTTAAAATTTGTGTTGCCATGCAGATACAAGTAAAATTTACGAGATTTTACTAGGGACACTAGATCAAGTTCTTAAGTTAGCAAGACGACAAGTTGTCTATCGCCTTGCTAACTTAAGACCTAGATCTAGTATCCCTAGATTTTACATGTAATTTTACAACTTTATATAAATATTACATGTAATTAAGATGTAATCTCAGATGTAATATTCATATAAAATCGTAAAATTAGATGTTAAATCTCGTTTGGACTTTTACTCGTGTCTGCATGGCAACACATTACCTATGATTCTGCATGTTAATTTTCATATTTATTTTTGACAGTGAACTCTGTAAAATTTACTAGATTTTACATGTAATTTTACATGTAATTTGAATATAAAATTTTAAAATTACATGTACAATTGTAAAATTACATGTAAAATCTAGTAAATTTTACATGTATTTGCATTGAATCACATTTATGTTCAGAATAATATATAATATATATAATAACATATTTATTTTTTACAGTGCATAGGTTTCTTATTCAAAATCTTGTTTGGGATTATGTTTTGTAAAAATTGTAGTAAAGGGATAAAAGGGGGTAAAAACTAAACTTATATTTTTTTAAATAAAAAAAAATAAAATAAAAAAAGAGAACGTTTTCTTTTGTTGGCGGCATCTCAAAATCGCCAAAATTGCCCTTGCTCTCCTACAGTTTTCAAAGCCCTGCAAGGGTCAAAATTTCGTGAATAAAAAAACTAAATATGGTTTTCGATGTATTTTTATCCGTAAAATTTAAATTTGAAGTCAGATTAGTTTTATCATTTTCCATTTAATTCTTAATTCCAAAAAAACATACAAAAACCATAAAAAATGTTTGTTACATTTTTCTCGAAAAATCACTGTAAAACTCCTTAATCTGACTTCGGATTTGGATTCAGCGATGAAAAATACATTAGAATAGACCTGTCTCGTAAAAAGTTAAGCGTACTTTTTTTATTTTGTGGGTCTGTTTTATAATATTACCTAATGAGTCTTTTCCGACTCCTAAAAAATTGGCACAAGTAGAAATTAAACCATGTTGTAAATAGACAGGATGAAGTTTGGCACCTGGAGTATTACTGGCATGACTAGGAATTCGGTACATTGTTAGGATAAATCCATCAGGAGTTGGAATTTTATACTCCTTAACTGGATATCCCATTAGGTGAATAATTTCTGGCTAAAATTAAAAAACGAACGAAAAATATTAGTGGCATATCGGACAGAAGGGATAAGAAAAAAAAGTCAAATCCCCACGGTTAACGGCTTGGCTTTACCATTTCAGCTATCAGGCTTTTTAGAATGCAAAAAATAAGACTTTATATATTTTTTTTTAATTTTGTCTTCTGACTTATACATTAATAATAATTAACGGCCACAAATTACTTATTAAAAAACAAGCCTTGAATATATGTAATTTTATATTATAATTTTATCATAAATATTTTTTTGTAATTAAAGAGAAAGTTTAAGAAGTTTACCCGACTTTTCCTCCTATTTGTTTAACAACTTCTCAAAAAGGAGGAAGTTATCAATGCGACGTGTGTTTGTATAATTTTTGGTTTTAATTTGACCCATATAAATTTATTAATTTTTTAAATATTTTTTTTTTAATAAAGGTATCTTCTCATATAAATTTATTTTTCCTAATGATATCGGATCGGATTTCATTCTTAAGTTATCGTGCTCGTTTTTTTTACCAAACAGAAAAACAAAAATTAATTTTCTTACAAAGTTAATTTTCTTACAGAAAAATTAAAATTAATTTTCTTATTAATTAATAAGAAAATTAGTAAAGACTTTAGTAATGACTAGTTTAAATAGTTTATGTTAAATTACAGTTTACGAATAATTAAATGAAGAAGTGGAAATAATTTATAATTTTTAATAAGTATCTACATAATTTATTAACAAAAAAATGTGAATAATAATTTTTTAACGTATGTAAAAAAATACTTACGGCATTATATTGAGCAGCTATGTCGTACCAACATCTTGAATTATTTTTAATAGTATAATAGTCTTTGTAAGTTGGACACACATTATTTTCCCCATAGGAACTACTTACAACAAAATTTAAAATCGTGGAAAAAGATCCAAAAATTACAACTAAAACTAATCTACACATGATCCCGGCACAAATACTTTTGTTACATATTTACAATATATTTAATAGATAATTGCATATTTTGTACTAATAAATAACCTTGACACAACTTATGTATTTATACCAAGGATATTTACCTTTTCCTGTGTCTGAAAAATGCAAGTTTTCTATAACGCACGACTGAAAAAAAAAATGTGAACTTTATGTCTAGTATTGTTCTTATTGATAACATTTTATAATACAACTTTTACTATATCCTTTAGCTGCATATTATTATTTTTATGAGTTCTGTGTAATATAACACTGGCTTTTACACTTTTTATAGATTTCCAGAAAACTAGATTTTCCCACGTATATTAATATATTTTTATAATTATAATTATACCTAATTTCTTTAAAAAAAGTAATTTAAAACTTTTACATCTAAGTTTTTTTTTGCATAAATAGGTAAGTCAAAAAAAAATAAATCATTTTTATATAAAAAATAGTTTATTAGCCTTAAGGGAACGTTTAAGTATTACGTAGCGCAAATTTTAATCATTTTGGACCCCCACCCCCCCCTGTAACGCTATTTCCCTATACCATTAACATGGGCGTAACACTCCAAAATGACCCCCATCCACCCCTAGGAGCGTTACGTAATACTTGAACGTTCCCTAAATATAATAGAGTTATTATTTGGTATTACCTATACACATTTTAACACAATTTTTCTGTTTTCTTTTCAAGTTTTTATAGTTTAATTTTCTCATTTTAAATAAATAATTTAGTTATAGAAAAGCTATAACTTACTCGCAAACCTTAACTAAATGTACATATTTTTCAAAGTCATTTAATAATATTAGGTACAGTTATATTGATAAACCATGAATATTTTCACCTAATTTATGTGAAACTTGTAAACACAAATATTTTCACAAAAATCACAATAAATAGGGTTCATTAAAAATTGTCATTTCTTTTAACTTAGGTATAACTACTTTTTTACTGGTTTTAATATAAAAAAAATTTCTAAAAATATTTGTCAACCAGAAATAATTTATTAATATATCACTTTTAGTACCTACCTACCATTTATGTACAATAATATTATTAAAGTAATATTTTACGTAAGTACTGTTTTGAAGTTTTAAAACAAAATTTATAAATATATTATAGTGAGTAATAAATTTAGGGACTATTTGCTGGTTTTTTAGCCTCAAAGTTTTCTAATACTTTAAATAGTTTGTTATAAACTAATTTTTTAGCATTTCTTCCAAATAAGAAATCATAATGGTTAAAATTCAAATTTGGTATTTCAAAAATCCCATACTTCGCTTTCTCTGGCAGACTTTTGTACAAAGCTAAAGAATCCTAAAAAAAATGTTTTTATATAGTTTTAAACATTTAAACTTCTGATAAAGGACCCTGAATCTGGATTTAAGTGAAAAATATAAATTCAAGTAATCTCATGTTACTCATCTTCATTAAATAATTTCTGAGAAAATTGGTAAAAATATTAGTGCCCTCAGAGGGTTTAAACCTTAAATTTAGAGGAATTAAAAAATTCAACTTAAAGTCCATCAGGATACGGAGTCCTTTAGTGACTTACTGCTTTAGTTGTTGCCCAATCGTGTGAAGCGTACATAATGTAAACAGGAACATCAATATTGGACAAATTATACTCAGGAGGATCATCTGAGCCATATTTCATCATATTCCTTCCTCCATAGTCATATTTATTAAACCTCCCTCTTACTGCCATGCCCAAATAGGTAAGAGTTTTCAGTGAGGTACCTCCAGGAAGTTGGTTAAAGTAAACTGGTATCGTTTCCTTAAGAGAGGAAGAAAAAAAAAGAAATATATACCCCTATTATAGAACCTCGCCATCCAAGGCTCGCACAGGGCCATAGCGAAGAAGATTTAGTTAGGTGACAAAGGTCGGAAATAACAACTTTTTCAGTTATAAACTTTTATCCCCTAGACAAAAAAGTTGATGACAAAAAAAAAACGTTTCCACTTATGCTAAAATTACAATTTTTATATTTTTATTCCATGAAATATGCAACTTTTTTGAATTTCAAGATCCACTCTGCCCTCCTAGTTAAAACATCCTAACTACCATTTTAGCCATTTTGGACTTATCTGCATATACCGTGCCACATTTATCTATTCTCCAGGATTCCCACCAGTCAAGAAAAACAGGAAAGTCAGGGAAAAGTCAGGGAAATTGAAATTGAAACCTGGAAGTTAGGGAATTTGGTCATTTATTCGAAAAATTTAGGGAAAATAGCAATGTTCGTTAGGACGTCTTAACTAAGGCAGGCAGTAATACTGCTACAATACAACTTGTATTAACTCGAAAAAAAAAAGCGTTTCCACTACTGATAAAATCACAACTTTTATATTTTTACCCAAAGAAATATGCAATTTTTTCGAATTTCAAGATAGGTGGCTCCCCCCCCCATCCCTACCTAGCTACGGCCCTGGGCTCTCATTACCATTATGGTATTACATAATTCAAAACAATTCCGTGATTGGCTTGATGTGCCGTCATAATATGACGCCTAATAACGTTATAAGAGCATATTCACAGGCTCGCATAACAAACATAATACATAAGAATACGATACCGTAATTGGCTTACAAAATACATGACGGTACATCAAGCCAATCACGGCATCGCATTCTTATGTACTATGCTTGTTAGGCGAGCCTGTGGATATGGCTTAAACCTGCGCATAATATGTCTTCTGCACAGGCTTATAATATATTGTGCGAGCATGTGGACATAAAACATAATCTTTATAATACAAATACGGTAGAAAGAACTTATCAATCGCTTATTGTTAATGATTTTTCTTTAAAATTGATATTACAGAAGTGATAGTAAAAAATCATGTATATGTACATGTACATGAAATGTTACTTACAAGTCTTAGTACATAAAACTATTTTACACGCTTACCAAAACTTACAGGTGATATTTGTGTGAAAGGTCCAAGAAATAGATTGACAACATTTAAGCAAACTAACATTAAAACCGGTGAAGCTAAGCAAGTTGGTCTTGTGAAGTTTCTTGCATATCCTCTTGAAATAACTTGTACAACGTTTAGATCATTGGAAAATCTCTAAAAGAATAAAGATACTTAATAGTATTAGTTAGTAGTAAACTCATCACATCCAGTTGTAGTCATTATAAAGTCCGAGTAATGTCAAAGAAGATATAGCATTATACGGTCCAAGTGTGATACGTATCTATAGTTATGACTACAAATACGTTATGTGTATCTAACACTTTGCTAAATAAATCTTAAATGTTTTGGTAAATTATGGTACTGGATTACACAGCCCCACAAAAAAAAAAAGTCTGGATCTCTAGACCAGACATGTGTATCCTTATGTATTTTTGCCCGCTGAATCCGAATCCGAGGTCAGAAAAAGCCCTACACCCCAGGAATTGGCCCCAGAGGCCGAAAATGGCCGCTGAAAGGTGTGAAACGGGAATTCCGGCATGACGGATGCTCAAGGCAGGTTGAGATTGCATTCTCAAGGCAAAGTCGAATTAGTGGCTAACGGTGGTTAGATCCGACAGGCATCGCGGCCCCTGAGGCCGGAAAATGGGCCCTTGGGGCCCGAAAAATCGAGATTTTCACGTCGGGATCGCAGTACTTGGATTTTCTTGAAACTTCAAACTGCAGCTACGTAAAGAGGCTGGAACCTCTTCCAGGCCCATTGAAATTCACGCCCAGGGTCCGGAAAATGGGCCCTCAGGGCAGGAAAATCAAGATTTCCACGTCGTCATCACGGCATTGACGTTTCTATGGACTTTCAAACTCAGGAAACACTGACGATGTTGGAACAATTCGTGGCTCATTGGAATGTATACCCGAGGCCCAGAAAATGGGCCTGAAGGGCCGGAAATCGAGAATCCCATGTCAGAATCACGGCACTCAAGTTTATATGGACTTTAAAAGTCCGTAGAAACCCGAGCGCCGTGATGCCGGCATGAAATTTTGATTTTCTGGTCCTAAGGGTCCATTTTTTGGGCCCGGGCATGAATTACAATGGGCCTCGAAATGTTGCTACATTGCCAGTGTTTCCGTGAGTTTTAGAGTCCATAGAAATTTGAGTGCCGTGATGACGACGTGGAAATCTTGATTTTCCTGCCCTGAGGGCCCGTTTTTCGGACCCTGGGTGTGAATTTCAATGGGCCTGGAAGAGGTTCCAGCCTCTTTACGTTGCTGTAGTTTGAAGTTACAAGAAAATCGAAGTGCTGCGATCCCGACGTGAAAATCTCGATTTTTCGGCCCCCAGGGGCCCATTTTCCGGCCTCAGGGGCCGCGATGCCTGTCGGATCTAAGCTCGGTTACCCACTAATTCGACTTTGCCTTGAGAATGCAATCTCAACCTGCCCTGAGCATCCGTCATGCCGGAATTCCCGTTTCACACCTTTCAGCGGCCATTTTCGGCCTCTGGGGCCAATTCCTGGGGTGTAGGGCTTTTTCTGACCTCGGATTCGGATTCAGCGGGCCAAAATACATAAGGATACACATGTCTGGTCTAGAGATCCGGACTTTTTTTTTGTGGGGCTGTGTTATTGGTTCCATATCATTAATCTCTGAGTTGCTATAGATTTATACTATTCGCAGTAAAAGTCGAAACGTTGGATAGTATTACTATAATAGCCTAAACTAACTACTATTGTTTTATGCTATCATATTAATAATTCAAAACTTAAACTAAAAATAAAATAAAAACTATGGCTGCAAAGTTTTAATTTTATTAATAATTTCTTATATAAATGTAGTAGGTCTAATAAAGTTTAAGTTTATTATTATTTATTTAAATTCATTAATATTTTACAATATTTATGTATTTTAAATAATTCTTTAAAACCTTATAATTTATAAGTTATAAACTATATCGATACCTATAGGTATCGATTACATTTTTTAATGTTAGTTTTGAAGACATAAAAAATCAATTTTCTGATGTGGTTTTTATGTTTCGAGTCGGCTAGACAAGGATCGTCAATTATACGTTTATAGTAACTGGATATTATATAATTACCTAGATAATTTACAATTATAAAAATCAATTGTATTGTAAAATACTAAATATTTACTGAGTTTAAAAAGATAAGACGTAAATAGTTAAATAAATAATGAAGTTAAATAAATAAAACATGTTCTAAATACTAAATAATAATTATTGAGCAAAAATAAGAAATAAGTTATGACATTTAAGGGGCAGTAGGTACTGAATAAAAAAATGGTCAGGAAATGCTTCCAACGTAATTTACTATTCTTTTAAAAGTTGGCCAAATTCTCCTAGGAATGCCACAAAATACCACGAATCGGATTCGTCAAATTCGTCGAATCCAAATCATGATAAGTACCTGTAATCTGGCATAACCTACAGTGTAGTAGTGATCAAATCAATAGATGGCACCATGTCTTTATATCTATCTGTATACAGGATACACAAAGCTTATTATTCACCAGAAGGATGAAATACTATACATGGTGTCCATTGGACATTGTTAAACGGTCTAAAAACTAGTCATCAAGTTGTTTAGTATTATGAAAGGAAGAAAGTAAAAATCTGTAAAAATATTTTTCAATATACTAGGTGATTATTCCCACTTGCAATATGTCTGAAATATTTCAGACCTATTTCATTTGAAATATTACAAACGAAATATGTTTGAAACATTTTAGACATATTTCATTCAAAATATTACAAACGAAATATGTCTGAAATATGTCTGAAATATTTCACCAGACGAACCAAACATTTCTATATGGGTCGCTGAATACAAATCCGGAGTTGGCTTGGCTCGGTCAGGTCGCATTTCGTTAGTAACTTCAAAAAAAACTTTTCGCAAAAAGAATGAACCGACTTCTATGTCTCTAAAAAATAAAAAATAAAAATACTTAAGTCAGTGCGAATTTCACCACTCCCTAAATTAATTACTAACAATTATTTTTTTATTATTTTATTATTGTTTGCTGTGAAATTGGCACCGACCAAGGTATTTTTTATTTTTTACTTTTTAGAGACATAGAAGTCGGTTCATTTTTTTTTGAGAAAAGTTTTTATATATTCTTACTTTCTTCCTTTTATGAAAGAAACCACTTTTGGAGTTTTTCTTCAATGAAACTATGTGAGATATGTAATTTTGGATACCCTGTATAATACTAGAGAATACCAAGGAGAATACGTATTTCCTGTATAAGTATTTAAATTTAACATACATAGCTTGTTTACGCAACTATTTTCTATATAATAAAAGTTGAAAATAGCTATATTCCTAACAAGTGCGGAAAAGTCTCTTTACGCATGAGTTAGGAACAATACTTTTCCTACGAGCAGGGTAAAAATAAAATATACTTTTATATTTTATCAAATTAATCGAAATAAATCTTATTTTTATAATTTTTCAATAAGAAAATCAATTAACAGATAAAAAATTTAAACATTTTTATAATATTATGAATAAATATAACAAGAATAACACTACACAAGTAAGAAATTAAACAATATTTATGCGTGTGGAAAAGGCTTTCTTTCCACACGCATATGCGTGCGGAAAGAGTGATCTTTCCGCACGCTCGTAGTAAAAATTACTTACCAATGCAGTCATTAGTAAAGGAAAAACCAGTCTATACGGAGATAACATATGAGATAACTTGTAAGCTGGAGACATCCATATAAAAAGCTGGACAGTTTGTTTGGCATGTTCAGGAAACTCAGAGGCATACATTATAGCTGCTGTCGTCCCCAATGAGTGTCCTATATAGATTATTTTGCCCTTGTGACCTGCATGAAGAGTCACTACTTTTAGCATTGTAGGAACATCTATAAGAGCTATTTCATCTACCCTAAAAATAAGAAATTTGTGTAAAGAATTTTAAAAGGAAATTGCAAAATTTTGCCGAATTTGAAACCGTAGTTTTAAAACAAGCCAGAAAGATATCTAATGCTACGCATTCACAGTAAATGGTATATAGCATTGCAAAAAGTCCAAATACTTAAAAAAATAATTGTGAAATTAAATTTAAAAAAAATCATTTTTTAAAAACGAAAAATTAAAAAAAAATTCAAAAAAAAAACATTTTTAAAAAAATATATAAACATTTTTCCAAAATTTTTCCAAATTTTTCAATATATATTTTTTAATTGTCTTTAAAAAGAAATTGCAAAATTGCGAATAATAAAAAAAAAATAAAAAAAAAATAAAAAAAAATAAAAAAAATAGATTTTTTAAAATATTTTTTGGAAAAAACAAAAATAAAAAAAAAATTAACTGGGAAAATCTTCTTCCCAAAATACTCCTATTTGATTTCTACTCCTAACTAGCCCTTTTCATAAGACACCATTTTCCCCAGCATTTTCAGTTATATTTTATTGTTTTCTCTTTTAAATGTCAATTATTAAAAAAAAGCAAACACGTTTTATAAATTGAAAAAATTTAATTTATTTAAAA
Source organism: Brachypterus glaber (assembly GCA_958510825.1). Classification (NCBI taxonomy): domain Eukaryota; kingdom Metazoa; phylum Arthropoda; class Insecta; order Coleoptera; family Kateretidae; genus Brachypterus; species Brachypterus glaber. The sequence continues at coordinate 21,697,077 of OY294050.1, forward strand.
TAAATGTGCCTATATATTATTATATTTATTATTATTTTATAAATATTTATAAGATTTTCACTTAATAATATTGAGTTTAGTAAAAATAACCCCAACCTTGCATTTCCAACCTTCAAGTTAGAAATATGTGGTTTAATTTCACAAATTTATTGTATTTATTTATAGTAACAGTTAATGTACTTGATTTGTCTTATTTTAGTTACGTAAATGTGTATTATTATTCATAAATAATTCTAAGTAAGTACTTGAAATTGAACTTAATTCAATTATTTTTTATTTTACAAACATGTAATTATAAATTATTATTATTTAATTGTAAATAATTATTATATTAATCGAGATAAGTTAATAACACAGTCTACATAAAAAATCTGTCTTATGGTTCTAACCCATCTTTTCCTATGTTTTTTGTTGTGCTGAAACCTGCGCAGAAACCGATTTCACCATAAAAAAAAAGATTCCTCGCGCAGTTTTTTCACAATACTAAAAGAAACTGTATAATTTTAATAATTATTGAAATTTATACTGACACCTGTCTAAATTAAAAAATTTACATTGTCAAATCAATGTAATAGGGTGGCCGTCTTGAGTTAATGAAGGCTTCTACATATAGATATATTCTTTTAAGCTCGGGCACCGGAACCTTATAAAATGAAATTCCAAATCTCGTATCCCTAAGCTTAAGGGTAAAAGAGGGTAAATTTTCGATGCTCTTTTATTGTGTGTCGCTACCCGAAAGGAAGAAAAAACGAAAACCAGAGCAAAAACAGACCAAGTAGAGAAGAACAAAGTAAACCCAGATGAAGTGACACTATGGTCTATTTTTCAAGCAAGATAGTAAATTAAAAATCCCACAGTAAATATTTTTACAACAGGTTTGAATAGTATATGTTTGTGTATAGAATATAGTTATGTTTTATAAAATAAACTACGCAGTATATTCTTACATCTAATATTCGAATCTGTTTTGAAAATATTTACTGTGCTATTTTTAATTTACTATCTCTGCTTGAAAAAACAGACCATAGTATGAAATCTATATGATTTTGTAATAATCCTAAACCATTCACATAGTCCATTACTCAACTATATCTGCAAACTTACATTTAAAGAATGTGACTTATTAAATTTAAAACTTTTTTACTGTAATTTAATTAGTTTTAGTAGTAATTTAGATCTAGATATTATAGCATATCGAAGTAAAAGTCAACTAATAAATCAGTAAAATTGTATATATATTAAAAATGTCGAAGATAACGTTCTTACGTAACTTGAAATGTAGGTATGCTATATACTACTTCAAAAAATTCCTTTCTGTTTCTGACAATAGGTAAGTGATATACTACTGCCCTGCTATTAAAAAGTGTCCAATCCAAAAATCACTTTATATTCTATTCAGAAATTAAGTATGTAATTGGCTGCAATAGGTTTCTATGAAGGAGATGTAAAATAGCTGAAAGGATAGTATTTCGCCAATGGACAGCAGTCCAATACGTTAGGCAACATAAATTTAGGTCTTCAGTACCAACCCAAAAAGAAAATTCCCTAATAATTTTATATTTGGATTTTATCACAGTGCAACAAAAAATGTACATTATATTAATTAAATTAAAATTTAAAGTCAAATACTTTTAAGACTAAATATAAAAAACATTTATTAAATAAGTAATAAAGATTCTACATGTTTGTTATAAAAAAATATGGCTGTTTCCTTTCCTGTACTTAAAATATATTTTAAGTATTATATTAATTCTTAATTTATGCTCAAATTACTAAGATTTTTCTATTATTATTTTTCTGGGTTAAGTTGATTAGCTTTCAGCTAGACTTCGCCCATTTAGGCTATTTAATTTTAAGTTTATAATCCAATTAAATTGTATTTTGTTAATGGTCTGAATAAAGTCGATTTATTATTATTATTATTATTATTATATGCAAAATTATTAAAGAATACATAAAACAGCTTATTAAACACAAGAACAAGTACAAAATCTTCACACTTAACGGGGTATTTATTATCAATGACTGTCAAATTAAGGAGTAGGTCATAAGTTCCCTAGGAAACTTTGGAACTACTGTACACATAGCTGTGTAAAAATAAAAAAAAATAGTTTTTTACTTAAAACAAATATCTTACCTTAATGTAATTTAAAATATAATCTAAAATGTTATTTTTACGTAAAATATGCATAATTTTATTTTAAAACAATAATAATTATACTTTTATCTCTTTCTTTAGAACTTCTCTCTTTATCTAATCTAAATAGATGGCAGTCCATTAGGGAGAGATAATTTATGGTTGTGTTGAGTTTTTTAAATAAAGCTATAACGCTATTATTATTGTATGTTTTTAAGTTGTTTAAATATAATGTAGAGCTGGTAACCTTTCATTATTTTTTCCCAGCTGTATTTTATATATGTCTTAAAGTTCATTCAAATTAAGCTATTTCCAAACTGCTAGGTCCCGGATCCGGTTCCTTTGATTGCTAGAAGCTCCAAAAGCTGTGGCAATGAGCTACCAATAAATCTATTTTTAACTTGCCTAGTGATATAGGTACATTACCTACATTTATTACATTCAGATTAAGTTATTTTCATAGTTATACACAATAGTTCTGGGGCCAAGGGGTAAGAACAGTCTTTAAAAAGTGCCTTTGACATATGTAATACTCATTTTTTTAAAGAAATGTGAATTTATGAAATGACATTTTGATTAAATGAAAATTGTTTAAACTTTATACAAATGAGCTTTTAAAAGTCTGTTTTTACGCCTTGGTCTGCTGAATAATTGCTGAATACTTGGGCGGCTTTTACATGAATGTCAGTTAAAGATATGACTATTTTTAGTGCACATGCAGCATGTTACTAAACAAGTCAATCTCCTTAAATCAGTGACTAGACGCAAAAGCATTTTTAGAAAAAAAATCAGTAATGCTCTGACAGCTGCTAGCTGAAATGATATAACTTGCATATTTTTGCTAATGGACCTGCAGTCCTTTCAATTTTTATTTATTTATTGTGTTACAAAAGTTTACACTCGTCATTTCATAGTAAATTACAAAAAAATATATAAAAGTACAATAATATATTTTTTTGTAATTTACTATGAAATGACGAGTGTAAACTTTTGTATCACAATAAATAAATAAAAATTGAAAGGACTGCAGGTCAATTATTAAAAATATGCAAGTTATATCATTTCAGCTAGCAGCTGTCGTTATCTAAGATTTTTTTAAGTTTAGACACGAATTTATAATGTTTCATTTTAATGTTTTAATATAGGTACTAGTCATGGTGCCCGTTCTTGCCCCGGTTGTGAACTGTATATACAGTGTATATTGTAAAATTGGAGGGGAAAACCAGTTAAAACTACTTGCACACGGACTTCCAAGATTTGTATGACTTCCGATATTTTAGGCATAAAAATTTATGATTGTTGAGCCGTTCGGTAGTATTTCTTAGTGTTCCTAAAAAATCTTAGATTTTTTTTTAAAAATACCGAGATTTTCGATTTTTTTGAGATTTTTGAAAGATTATTGAAAGATTTTTCTAAATTTATACTCATTCTATTACAACTTTGTTAAAAAAATCTAATTCAAATTAAAACCGCAAAAAAATTGCAAATAAAAAGGTTTTGACAAAAAGAGCGCCTATTAAAAGAGCTGTTGCCCTATAAGGCTTTGTCTCGGAAAGTGTTTCATATCTTTAATGTAGTGTTTTATTTTTTATATTTTTACTAGTGGTTTAGGAGATATCAGGATTTTCCTGAAAGTTGTCATTTTAACTTAGAAAGTACTACATAAATTTGATTGATGCTGTGCTTTAAATTTGAAGCTTAATCGAGTTACGTTTTTCTTCTAATCAAGTTTATCAAAAACAAAAAATGGGTTTGATTTAAAAAGTTCAAATATTTATAAGTTTATTTTTAAATTACAAAGCGCAGCAGAGTTATGGCAAAATTCCATGAAATGTGTTTATATGATTATTTACAATTTAAATTAAATAAATTCTTTTATCCACGGCCGTGATTAATAGGCCTATTAATCACGGGTCTGTAAAAATAAACCGTTTAAACTTTAAAATGTCCGTGGATAAAGTATAGTATTCTACTCGCGTATAATAGCTTTTAATCATTCGGGTGGTTAGGCCACTCTCCCCTCGGCTCGTGTCACCCTCATTGATTAATAGCAATTATTATACACTCATTGAATAATATACTATTATCCATGGCCGTGATTAATGGGCCTATTAATCACGGGTCTGTAAAAATAAACCGTTTAAAAATTAAAACCACCGTGAATAAAGTATAGAATTCTACTCGCGTATAATAGCTTTTATTCATTCGGGTGATTAGGTCACTCGTCTTTCGTGTCCCGAAATTCACCCTCATTGATTAACAGAAATTATTATACGCTCATTGAATATACTATTTATTTATCTGCAAAAATTGAACGTCAATAGTTAATATTTAGTTAGTCGAAATAGATGTAAAGGAAATGCCAGTAAATACACTAATAGTATATAACACAGACAAGGAAAGACCTCCAAAGCCGTTGCGGAATACTGTGATAAATGTGCCTAGCGCATCTGAGATAAACTAGCACATGCGCACTACTATTGTTCTTTTTGACGAGTATTTTTTAACCTTAGTTTTGTGTGTGAAATAAAAATTGTAAAAAATTCAACAAAAAACAATAAAAATCTATCTAATAGATACGTCGAAATAGTTTTTTTTTTATTATTTTATAAGAATTTTTCGAGGTGTGTTTGAGTTTTGGGATTTTGTACACCTACTTTGAGTACACCAGGGATTGACCCTTTGTTCTTCATAAAGCAACAATACAGGTTAGGTTTAAAGATAAACAAATGCAGCAAAAAAACAATTAAAACACAGTAGAAGTGGAGAAATTAACAGAAACAAACGACGATCTGACAGTATTGACAGTATAAACAAACTACTAATAATTCGTCACCCCAGTATTGGTTTGCCATATCTCTATTTTTGGCCATTTGAGGATTTTTACTGGGGGATTTTTGGAGATAAGACAAATGAATACTGGGGTGATGAATTATTTTACGACCGACAGCATTTCACAGCTGATCGAGATGCGTACTGCGCAAGGTCAGATATATTGCGTTACGTCATTTCGCTGCCCCGTTCTGTCACAAAATAATCTTGCGCAGGCTGGACTAATGGTTCTCTTTCCTTCTCTATTGTATATAATCGAAAGTGTCGGTTTATTTTTAAGACATACCCACAGCAAATAAAAAAGGGTTGACTAACAAACCAATGTGAAAGTTGGTTAAATTTTTATTAAATTAAAAATAGTACAAGAAAGTGGATTATAATGTTATAGTTGTTTAATAATTACTCTTCCGCATATGTATCATAGTTTTGAGAACACACATACCAGCTAGTAGGGTATTTTAAAAAACGCCCATATCGTGAAACTAACCATAATAAAATTTTGTGCCAAATTTCAGCCCAAAAAATTTAAATTAGTGTCCTCCTTTGAAAATTGCACAACAAAAAATTATATTTTTTTATAAGGGACGGTTCTTTTAATTAGATACATCTGCAAAATAAAAAATAAAATCTGTTCCAAATTTTAGCCTAAACAAACAAAAATTTTCATGCACCTACTTCGTCTAAAAATAAAAAAATAATTTATATTATTTTTATCAAAAACATTATTCTGAGCCAAATTTTAGCTTAAAACAATAAAATTAGCCCCCTCCCCTCCGGTCGATTTTTAGCTCAACTTTCATATAACCTAAGTTTTTTTTCATAATTTAATTATTTAGAGCTTTGGCATCTTTTTAAGAAAAATTTAAAACAATCTATGGACGCATTTTTGAGAAAAACGATTTTCATTTGTTTCAACAAAAAACATTTGATATATTTAAAAATTATTTTAGATATTCGGATTCTACGTCAAAAAGTTAGAAAAAAGTTTTTATAGACGTTTGAGCTAAATTACTTTTAAGGAAGCTAGCGTCCTTTTAAAGGGCTTTTTTAGAATATTTATCACTTCATATCTCAGTATCGGTTTAACTTATTAACATGAAATTTTTACTGAACTATAGAACCAATAAATGTAAGCATTTAACTTTTTAGTAAAACTAAGTTTTTGACCAGGGGCGTAGATAACTGGTACCTCATAATTTATATGTAAAACTGTAAGTCCGACCCTGGTTAAATATTTAATTTTTTATTTCATAAAATGGTAATGTTTATTGGTTGCATACTACAGTAAAAATTTCAAGTCAATAAGTTAAACCGTTCCTGAGTTATGAAGTGAATAATATTCTAAAAATTCCCCTTAAGTGTCTTCTAGTTCCCCTAAGAAGCCATTTAACACAAAGGTCCATAAAAACTTTTTATCTCACTTTTTGACGTAAAATCTGAATATATAAAAAAAATTTAATATGTCATTTTTTTTTGTCAAAACAAATAAAATCGTTTTTCTCAAAAACGTATCGACAGATTTTTTTAAATTTGGTCTTAAAAAGATGCCAAAGCTCTAAATAATTAAAATATGAAAAAAAAGCTTTGGTTATATGAAAGTTGAGCTAAAAATCGTTTTCAGACCGGGGTGTCCCACTTCACTTAAAAACACTGTGCGACAAAAAAATGAAACTGCACCAGACTCTCTTTTTCTGAAAATATACCTATCCAATAGCAAAACTCTCGTTGGGTTTGTAAAAGTTGGCTCGCATTTTTTTTATGGCCATCGGTATTTTTTGAGCTTCAGGCTATTTTGGGGTCTTTAATATACCCCAATTTCGATTTATATCGTCATGATTCTTTCTAGAAGTTTCGTTAATGTACAAATAAACCTCGAAATAAACTCATTTTGTGAAGAACCTATATCCCAAAATGCAATTTTGAGACCAAATGTTCAAAAAATTGAATTTTTTTTTCGATTTTTTCACTATAGTTTCGAAAATACTCAAAATTTCTTGCTACTTCTTCTGGAAAAATATAGTTAAATATACTAGAAGAAGTAATTTATAAAATACGAAAACTAAACTTAAAGTTTGCTGGAAAAAAAAATTGTACGAGATTTTCCAAAAAAATCATTTTTTCAAACCAAAGGGTAAGCATGGATTCCTGCCCCCAGAGATATCGAGCTCATATATATTTTTAAAAATGATTCATTAACCACAGCCCGAGATATGATTTTTTAAATTTTTATCCCCTGTGGCAAAAGCACTCTAATGGTGATGATACTGTAGGATAATGTAATTAACATTAATAAGTTAAGAATTGACAGTCTATAAAAATATATACTGCACCTCTGTCGGTTAATAACTGAAAAATATATATAAGAAAGTTATCTGTCTGTCGTTAAAATCAAATGGACAGGAAACAGTGAATAGTACCATTTCATCCTTTTTGGGAATCATCAGCACTGTGTATCCTGTATGTTGCTAATATTCAAATAAAACGTTAGATAGATATAAAAGCATGGTGCCATCTATTGATGTGGTCACTGTTATCTGTTCACTTGTTCCCAAAAGGAAAATCGCCACAATTTAGGGTGTACAGTAACGTGCATTCAAAATGTCACGGACCTAAACCATTATATGAACCTTTTAGTCGGTTAAGCAGAGTTAAATAAGTTAAGAATTGACAGTCTATAAAAATATATACTGCACCTCTGTGACCACATCAATAGATGGTACCATGCTTTTATATCTATCTAACGTTTTATTTGAATATTAGCAACATACAGGATACACAGTGCTGATGATTCCCAAAAAGGATGAAATGGTACTATTCACTGTTTCCTGTCCATTTGATTTTAACGACAGATAGATAACTTTCTTATATATATTTTTCGGTTATTAACCGACAGAGGTGCAGTATATATTTTTATAGACTGTCAATTCTTAACTTATTTAACTCTGCTTAACCGACTAAAAGGTTCATATAATGGTTTAGGTCCGTGGCATTTTGAATGCACGTTACTGTACACCCTAAATTGTGGCGATTTGCCTTTTGGTAACAAGTGAACAGATAACAGTGACCACATCAATAGATGGCACCATGCTTTTATATCTATCTAAAGTTTTATTTGAATATTAGCAACATACAGGATACACAGTGCTGATGATTCCAAAAAAGGATGAAATGGTACTATTCACTGTTTTCTGTCCATTTGATTTTAACGACAGATAGATAACTTTCTTAATTAACATTAATAGTAATTTTTATAAAAGAACAAGATCCCCCTTTGGTGTAGAGTGTGAAAAAATAATTTTTTTGGAAAATATCGTATAAATTTTTTTTCCAGCAAATGAGAAAACATCAAGTCTAGTGTTCATATATTATAAATTACTTTTTCTAGTACATTTTACTATATTTTTGCAAGAAGAAGTAGCAAGAAATTTTGAATATTTTCGAAACTATAGTGAAAAATTGAAAAAAAATTGCCATTTTTCGAACACTTGGTCTCAAAATTGCGTTTTGGGATATAGGTTGTTTACAAAATAGGTTTATTTTGAGGTTTATTTGTACATTAACGAAATTTCTACAAAGAATCATGTAAATCGAAATTAGGGTACATGAAAGACCCCAAAATGGCCTGAAGCTCGAAAAATACCTACTGCCATAAACAAAATTTGAGCTAACTTTTACAAACCCAGCGAGGGTTATGTTATTTGATAGGTTTATTTTCAGAAAAAAATAGTCCGGTGCGGTTTGATTTTTTTGTCGCACAGTGAAGTTGTAATAAAATAAAAATATATATTTTTAATTTACAAATAAAGTAGGCGGATGCCAAATTTCGTTATTTTGGCAAATATGTTATATTATGGTAATTTGTGTTAAAAAAAATCGTCCCTTGTAAAAAATGTATTTGAGTTTTTTTTTGCAATGTTCAATTAAAGTGGGTTGGACCATACTTTTGAGCTGTAATTTGGACTTTTTATTATTTGATTTATTTATTTATTTGAGTTTTTATTGCAATGTTCAAATAAAGTGGGTTGGATCATAGTTTTGAGCTGTAATTTGGCAATAAGTCCTATTTTTGTATTTTGGACGGCATAAGAGAGAAGACTTAAAATTTTCAAAATATGGTGTTTTTTGAAATACCCTAACCAGCTAATATGCATATTTATTATAGGTAGGTACTATTCGCGGATTTATATATAGAAGAGTACATTATTAAGTTATCAGGCATAAGCATGGCACAAATCTTCATTTAATTCATCCCTAGCCAATTCTTTCTTTGCCTTACTCTAAAATTTCACCCTACCCCTTTTGTTATTTGGGAGTGCTATTTCATTCTAGTTCTGTCTCTCTCTCTCTCTCTTCATTGAGGCGTCTTTAACATATCTTTAAGTAATCTCTCATATTTGATATAAGTAAGGACAAATTTCAGGAAGGTACAGATATTGATTATCAGGGTGTTACTGCTACAAATAAAAATAAGGAAGAAGTGGATATTGAAAAAATACTGACAGAAGGAAATAAAGCGGCTGGGGCTATCAGCTCAATGTTAAAATCAATACTCCTTTCTAGAGAGGCTAAAGTAAGGGTTTATAAAACAGTTATCCTTCCATCGATTTTATATATTCGGAACTATGGCTGTTGACCAAGAATGTAGCTGAAAAGATAGTTTTGGAGATAACCTCAAAAACGTTATCTCCAAAACTAATCGTACTAGGTTCTATTTTGAATTCAAATTCGGATTCAGTGCCTCAAAATACATAGGAATACAATAGTCTCCAAAAGAGTTCTTAACCTTTTTTTAATTTTGTGTGGCTGTGATATTATTAAAGAAATCATACAACTTTTAAAAAAACAAAGCCAGATCACATTTGCCAAGGGTATGCTTTAAAATGCAAAGCATTACACATTATATATTTTTACGACTTATTTTAAACAGCGTTTAATTCTAAGTAATTATTGTGCAAGGTGGCTGAGAAATGCAATAAAGCAACTATTAAATTATTTTATAATATCCATTAAATTATTCTATATTATAGAATCTATAACTTATTAAATTATTCTATAATTTATCTGTGGTTAAATTTTAGAAGGACCAATGTCAACTTACCATGCAGTTATTCAGGCCTATTCACATGTACCATTGAAATCTATTCAATATTGACAAAAATTACAAAACCATGCAATTTTAATACAGTTGAAGTAAATAACCCTGCAATCTTTGTCAATATTGCCACAAATTTCAATCTCAATGGTACATGTGAATAGGCCTGATTGACATTGTATCTTGGTATTTATTAAACTAATATTTAGAACCTCTGACTTTATTTTTAGAACATAAATATATACATATATTTATATAAAAATAATACCAAAGACGTTTATAAATTTTTAATTTAAGATTTTTTGACATAGTTAGAATTTTTTTGACTCTTCTGGTTTCGCCGGAAATGAATCGAACTTTCGATTTTTTAAATGGAACACCCTGTATATCTTTACTAATTTTGATGCAGAAATCAATTCTGAGAACAGGCATGTGTTACTTGTCAAATTTTGACAGGTCATGTCATTTTTTAGTTAAATATTAAATTTAATTCTTTTGTGTTTTAATGCCAAGTTCTTCCAAATAAACTATTCATGTGTGGTATCAAAATGTTCACAAGAAAAATTCTCTTTTATTTTAACCTAATGAGCCACCCCCTTTCCCTTTGAAAAAATTACTTATGGACCAAAGTATGATTTTCAAACCTTTAAGAGCTCACCACATTTAGTGTTTTGGAAAATCAAAATAGTATTTTTCCAACAAGTAGGCGAATAAGCTAATTTAAGGCACTCTAGATTTAAAATAAATTTTAAATAAAAAATGACATGACCTGTCAAAAATTGACATTTTACACATACTTGTTCTCAAAATTGATTTCTGAATTAAAATATGTAAAAATATACAGGTTGTTCCATTTAAAAATCGAAACTTCGACTCATTTCCGGTGAAACCGGAAGTGCCAAAAAAGTTCAACCATGTCAGAAAATCCTAAACTATACATATTATGTATAGCTCCTGCAAATTTCACGATTCTACATAAAAAAATAAAAAAGTTAAGGGGGGTGAGCCACCTTCCTGAAACACCCAGTATAGTATATTTTACGAGGAATTAACCAGTTTCGAGGAAAATGCAGCTTTTAAGACAGGAAATACAAAAGTACTTAATGGGACTGCAGCTGGAAAAGAAATATGTACCTACATCATTCACCATTAAAAATCACGGGTGAAAAACATTTGAAACTTTGCACTATCTGGGCAAAATCGGATAAAGATTATCGTTTCAAGTCCTGTTAGTGTACTTTCATATCTTTTCACAATTATTTTCAATAGGATTATTAAAAAAAAAATAAAATATATTACCCATAGTTCCAGTATTCCTTCATAGTAATATTTAGAGAGGAGTGACCTTCTGAATACTCTGTTCCCCGGTAATTTCCTAACCACACGTCGTAGCCAGCGTCAGACAAGAGAAAGGCTGAAAAAAAGTGCAATCAAATAAGAAAAAAAGCTTGTTCCTTATCACTGCATTTTAATTTACAAATATTATTAGTCCAGAAAACAAAAGTTTTTTTACACATAGAAATTATTATAATTAATATTATATTGTTTTAGTAAGAGGAAAAGTTTTTTTTACTAGTCTGTAGAATTTACGGACGACGCGAAGCGGAGTCCGGAAACTAAAGACAAGTAAAAAAAGCACTTTTCCTCTGAGTGAAACATACTATTTTTTCTTCAAGCATCCTATATATATTTTTTTAAATATTAATTTTTTTTTAATTTATTTAGTAATAAAGTATTTTTTTTTAAATAGACCAATAAAACCCTTTCGCAATAAACTTAAACCTTCCTTAGCTCATTTTAAATTTTTTCGTAGGCTAGATCGTACTTTTCGCCATTTCGATGGTAACTTGTCTAATGTAGCATTTGCAATTTCGGAGAGATTTGTAGGTGTATAAACCATATATTCTTCTTCAATAATTTAAAATCAATTTCACACAAGGTTTTTGCACAAAATCTTACATAATAAACAAACAAGTTTGAAGTATGGCTGTCATCAAAGTCAAAGAGTGCTGCCGCTAGTGGTGGTTTTGCTAACTAACTTTTTTTTACGGCGTACAACAATAAACTCATTTTTTTACTGTTAAAAAATAGATCACTTCTAAATAGTTATAATTCTTTGTTTTTCTTGGCTATTGGGCACATAAGGACGTGAGTTTCTTTAGTAGTTAATTAATTTAATTCTAACGTTTCGCTCAAACTTGAGCTTCTTCAGAGAATACAGGGACATCACAAGGACAGGAGGACCATTTCACACAGGGATTTTTTTCGCAAAATACATATTTCGAAATACTACGTTGGTTTGGACTTTTGTATTCTGCGAAAAAAATCCCTGTGTGAAATGGTCCTCCTGTCCTTGTGATGTCCCTGTATTCTCTGAAGAAGCTCAAGTTTGAGCGAAACGTTAGAATTAAATTAATTAACTACTAAAGAAACTCACGTCTTTATGTGCCCCATACCCAAGAAAAACAAAGAATTATAATAAATAAAAAAAAGCACAAGAAATACCAAAAAAATAAAAACAAAAAAAAACTTCTAAATAGTGTGCTTAGTTATAAAATAACCGTCTAAGGTAAAATACAGTAAGTACTGGATTTTTTGTTAGTTTTTTGTATTGTACTATTTAAATTATTATTATAATGTTTTATAATAAGAATAGTTATGTATATTAGGTTGTTTTATTTTTCCGATAATTTTTATTCTACTAATTTTAATTTTTGGATAAAAAAATCAAAGCGGATACTGTGTTTTTGCTTTGTATGTTTTGAATTTGACAAATAAATAAGCTTACTATAAAAAATTCATCCTTACCTGTCAAACTAAATCGAACTATGTTGTAAAATGTATGATTTCAATGCCCACCTTGATAAAACCTATTAATGCTTTTTAAAAAATTTCGGCAGATTATTATTTTTTTTTAAATCGTTCGATATTCAATTTTAATTTATATATTTTAAATTGGGTTTAAAAGCGTTATTTACGGGTTTTATTTATCAATAAATTAAAGTATTTTTAAACATTAACTTTTTTTATTTTTTTAAAGAAATTTTTACGAAATTTTTCTTGTTGATCTTTATTTTAATCCCCTCAAAAATATCTAAACAAATAAATAAAATAATAGTGGGGTAAAGAATTTAATGAGCTTCTAAGTCACACGAACCCCATCTCCATTAAAAAATCCCCTGATGTCCACATTTTAAAAGCCGAAGTAACAAATATTTGCAGACACATAGTTTATGTTGTCTTATTTACTTGTCCCAAATTTTCAAATTAATCCTTATTGAAAATGACGGGTCTGCGCGGGTATAAATGTTGCATAGACCGGGTTTGAGCGGGTGAATTTCATCCGCTCAAGTCCGGTTTATGCACCATTTATACCCGCCCAGACCCGTCATTTTCTGCAGGGATATCTCAACTGATTTAAAAGTTAAGAGGAGAGAGTACCTTTTGGACTACACTGTACAACATAATCTTACTTTTGAGCAAATTAATAAACTTTTTAATTTTATTTCAAAAATCATTCTCCTTGCGAATTAAGGGTATGACTTACTTAAATTTTGGACATTTTACCAAAAGTATCTTTTTTGTATAACATTTTAACATTGTTATTAGGTAAAATGTAAAACAAGAAAGATATAATTGATTCATTATTACAAACTACTTTTCCCAAACTATGCATAAGTATTAATTACTGAAAGGTCAACATGCGGTTTTAATAATTTTATGTACTTAATATATTTTAGTGCTTTAATGGAGCTCTCTACAACTAGAATTATGAAACAAAAGACGTCTACCCTATCTCTATCTCATTTGTGCTACACTTTCCAGCCAACCAAATAAATACTGTATTTATTTTTCATACAACAAATACAGTATTTATTTGGTTGGCCGGAGAGTGTAGCAGTGAGCGGACGAACGAACATAGCTAATGTGAATCTGTAGAATGAGAAAATTCTACTAAAATTTAGATGGCGCCAGTAATTTCTTTAATTTCGCCCGGCCAAGTAAATATTGTATTTGTTCAACAAAGAACAAATACAGAATTTGTTTGGTTGGGTGGAAGTGGGAGTGTATGTATTTCTTCTATCCTTTTTGGGTAGAACTTTTGTCCCTGTCTAATCTAACGGGAGAAATCTCCATTAAATATTTAAATTGTTCTATAAGAACATAAATTTTCAATACTAAGGTCGCCATCCAGAAGCTTGCATAAGAACATAAAACGTAAGAATGCGGTGCCGTGATTGGCTTAAAAGATACATGGCGGCACATCAAGACAATCACGGCATCGTATTGTTATGTACTATGTTTTATGCGAGGCTCTGGATATGCCCTTAGGAACTTGTATATGTATACGTGGAAGCAAAAATAGCCATATGTCAGTTTAACATAGGCTGAAGTAGGTTCCTTTGTAATATGTACGTATATAGCATTGTTTCTTGTTACTCAAAAATATTTTTAGGTATACATAATTATACAGGGTGATTCAGGAGGAAAGTACATATATTCAAGATATATTCTAGAGATCAAAATAAGAAAAAAACTTCCTATAAACATGTGTCTTAAAACGGCTCGTAAAGGAGTTACTCCCCTTCAAAAGGGGTTGAAAAAAAAATCGATTTTTATTTAATAACCCTTTGTGTTATAGGAATAAGGTTTTGCACGTGATCTGACCTTAAAAGGCCTATCAGCCAATGGTATTAGAATGTAGTTACTACTTTAAGCAGGGGAGTTTGAAATGGGGTCATAAGTTTTTTGTCCCAAATTTTATATGTCCTGTAACAATGGTCCCATCAAATTTTAAGTAAACGGTCCTATGAAATGCCATCAAAAAGTAGGATAATTGTAGGAAAGATCCCAAAAACTCGGATTTTTATAAGATTTGGCAGGACCATTGTTACAGGCCCAGACAGCACATGATAACTATTAGATATCCAGGGGATATTTACTGAAAATTATTTATTATTTATTTAAGTAATTTATAATTAGCAGAAAATAAGTACTAAACAAATTATTACTAGTTTTAATTGTCACTACTAGAAATTTATTTTGACAGTAATTTATAACTGGTCAATTTATCACTAGTTTAAATTAATACTAGTAGTAATTTATTACTCGCAGTAATAAATTATTTGCCAATTTATTCCTGGTATAATTATTACTGAGATTTATTGCATTAATTTCTTTTCTATTTCGTCCACAAATAAAGAGTTTTATATTTATTGTACTTATTATATTGTATTTGTATCTATCTCGGCTGCGATTGTAATGGTAAGATGTAATAACTATAATACTGGAATTTTTTTAATTATTTACCTATTTATTACTAGTGTAATTATTACTGAAAATTATTTAAAATTATAATTTACTTTAGTATAATAAAATAAAATTATTGAGGTCTATAATAAATTAATGGAAGTCAGTAATAATTATTAAAAAAATTCTGTGAGGGTAGTAAGTTGTATTTACCTAAAGAGTTTCTTCCAAGAGAAACAAAAATTCCAGATGTACTTTGAACACCATGCAACATGAATACTGGAGGTTTTTTAGAGTTGAGACTTGGTATTCTAAATAAAGTTAAATGGTATCCATCTCTTGTCTGCACTTTATACTCCATAAATGGATACCCTGTCATTTTGATGATTTCTGGCTACAAAAAAATTTATATAAGGAATATTTTGGTAAAAAATATTTTTTTTTAAGGCCAAATAATATTCAAGATGTCAATTTCTACCACACTATAATTTTAGTATTTTGCCTTTAAAATTAATGGAGAGCCAATCTATGCCTCCCAGATAAACCTATAGAATCTGCTGTTTTAAAAAACTGCAGTTTTTTTACTATATACCAAGGGATTCTTTAGTAAAAATTACCATAAATCATATGTAATTTTTAAAAATAATTATTATAATAACTAGAAAAATTATTAATAATAACTATATAGTATATATAGTATATATATATAGTATATATAGTTATAGTAGGTAATTATAATTACTAGTAATATAAATCTTATCCACTGTAAAAAAAGCAAGAGTGCCATTATTGCCCGAGTATTCTGGATTTTAACTATAATTTTTACAGAAAAATATTTTGGTGTACATACATAATTTTCAAAATCATTATTATAAAATGTAATTGAAGTTAATAGATTTTTACCATAGTGCGATAAAAATTTTATGTCACTGATTACACAGGCCAACAAATATTCAAGTTTTAAAAGTTAATTCGGATCTGACAGCTGATTTTGGGTAATTTAGTTATGTTGATTTCGAATCGAGTTTCGAATAAAACTTTCATTTTTGTCCATCACATAAGGGTTTTGATCAACCGCACAGTAGGCCAGTAAAAAAAGACAGGGACAAAATTCTGAATTTTTCCATACGACTATTTTTGATACCGTTGATTTCGATTAAAATAACAAAAAAAAAAATTCGTTCCATTAGGATGGTCCAAAAGTTTATTTTTGTTTCGAATTTTATTAAAAATGTGTCAAATGGCTGCTTTTGATTATGTTAATGTAAACCAAAGTCCATAACTTAAAAATTCTACACTTCATGTTAAAGAATGAGATTTTTGACATGACTTATAGCTGAAAAAAATTATAAGTGATGAAAACAAAAAAAATGCTTGTTTGGCGGTCAGTGGGTCTTAACTAAGCTAGAAAAAAAAACATCCGATCACAAAACCCTTGTTGACCTGTGTTATTTGTATGGTAAGGTATTGATTTTTTTTTCGATGAAAAGTTTTAAAAATTGATTCGGATCTGACAGCTGATTTTGGGTAATTTAGTTATGTTGATTTCGAATCGAGTTTCGAATAAAACTTTCATTTTTGTCCATCACGTAAGGGTTTTGATCAACCGCACAGTAGGCCAGTAAAAAAAAACAGGGACAAAATTCTGAATTTTTCCATACGACTATTTTTGATACCGTTGATTTCAAATAAAATAACAAAAAAAAAAATTCGTTCCATTAGGATGGTCCAAAATTTTATTTTTGTTTCGAATTTTATTAAAAATGTGTCAAATGGCTGCTTTTGATTATGTTAATGTAAACCAAAGTCAATAACTTAAAAATTCTACACTTCATGTTAAAGAATGAGATTTTTGACATGACTTATAGCTGAAAAAAATTATAAGTGATGAAAACAAAAAAAATGCTTGTTTGGCAGTCAGTGGGTCTTAACTAAGCTAGAAAATAAAAAAAAACATCCGATCACAAAATCCTTGTTGACCTGTGTTATTTGTATGGTAAGGTATTGATTTTTTTTTCGATGAAATAAGAAAAATGCAGATTTTAAACATAATATTAAAAAAATAAAAATAAAAATATAATTTTGGGCATTGAAAAAGAATAGTTACATTTAATAAAATACACTGCTTTATTAAACCAAAAACAGCTCAGTGTGCTTAATATTTAGCAGCAAAATTGCAATTGCAAAGAATTAAAATGTTCTTACAATCTAGAGGTCAGTTACTTTAATTAATAAGAATGTTTATAAATTTGAATAATGAATAAAAAATAGTTATTTATATACCAAGGGACTAAACTGGCTGTGTTAGTCCTGCTGCATGAGTGTTTCCTGAGCAAATGTAGCGAGCCAGGGAAACCGAAATGCAAGGAACTAAAACAGCCACGTTAACTCCTGAGGTACATACACTATTTTTTGCACGACCAAACATAATTTAGGTAGGTAGATAAAATTAAAAACCATGGGTCTAAAATCGGGTGTTTCATTTTAGTAATTTAATCAAAATGCATGTGAATTTCGAAAAGTGAGTTTCATGGCCGTTGCGATTTCAATTGTTTTTCAATATGGTTGAAACAAACGTCAGTTCGAAAAATGGACGAAGACGATAAATTTAAAGTAATTTAAACAATGTTATTTTTAAAGGTTTTCTTTGTTAAAATCAAATAAATTCGTTTGAATCGCTAATTTATTATCAAAATTAAAAAACCTAATTTTTGTACCAGTAAAGCATAAAGTATGTATAACATTTTGATATTATCAAGGTTGTCGTTATTTTTTTCCCTTGGGAGAAAAACGGCAAGTTTAGTCCCGAAAATGAAAGCGTAAAATTAAGATTTAGTCTTGGTTGTGCAAAAATATATATTATTAAATATACCATTAATTTCAATGGTTAAATTCCAGGAAATATGTATTATAAATTATTGTATTTTTTTCACAATTCTACATTTTATCATTTAATATAGATAGATTAATATAAACGAACTTACCACTTTGGATTCAGCAGCAAAATTATACCAACAATTGGAATTATTTTCCATATTAAAATAATCTCTGTATGTAGGGCAAACATTATTTTTAAAAGCACAAAACGAAGAATTTAACATTTCAAAAACTATAAAAACCAAAATTTTTAATAACATTTTTCTTATAGTCCACTGGTCAGTTACTACATTTACTCATAGCGCGTTCAAAATTTCACTGAATACCATTATCTAGTAAGCGTGCATAGAACACTTTCCTTTATTTGATAAAAAATGTACCTATGCATTTACCAGAAAAAAAAAACATTTTAGGTATAACTTTATTTGCGGTTTTTAATAATTTTTATCCAAATTTTTTTTTACTTTTAAATATCATATAATGATCAATACCTAAGGTAAAATATGTTAAGCAAGGTTAAGTCGGATGATATCTTGTATTTAAAAAATAAATGAAAGTTTATTATTGGAATACGCACGTGACGAGTATTACAAAACGTTGAATAATACACTGATCAAAATCTGTAATTATAATTAATACAATAAACATACTATTAATTGGCACTTAGTGCTACTAAGAGTGCCGATGTATTGAAATCTTCCCCGAAAAGTCAAAATCTATGACTATGTTTTTTTCACATTTCTCGCTAGGTTTAGAGTTTTTAGTATCAGTAAAAAAAAATTTTTCGTCCGTCTGTCTGCCTGTCTGTAAACTCGATAACTCCATTTCTAAATAATATACGACAAGGGTTTTTTTGAATATTGTTTCTTATCTTATTTCGAAGAGCTGATTAGATTTTGGGGGTAAACGATTGGGGGTAAGGGGGTAAGAATGGGGTAAAACTCCTATTTTTAGCGTTTTTTGGTTATAATTAAGGCAATTATTATTGTATTTTATAAATTTAGCACTTATATGAAAGAATTTTAAATGGGTAAAAAAAATTACATACAATTTTTTTTCTAAAATGCATTGTTTTTGAGATATTGCCTTTTAAAGCAGTGAAACGTTTTTTTAGCACATCTCACTTATTTATAACCCGATTTCAAAAAATTATATTTTAAATGATAGCTGTTTTTAAGCCCTATAAAAGATGCTATATACAGTTTTTTGCTAGAATATATAAGAATAGGTGGGTCTCAACGCCATCACAGACAACTTTTTTTTTGTGAGCATTATAAAGTAGGGTGTAGCGTACTATAACAACTTTGAAAAAGTAAAAGGCTTGGGGTGCCATTTTTTATGTTTTACCTAAAAAAAAACGCGTGAAGTTAAAAAATAATCAGAAAAGGAATTAATGCTTCGCAAGGACAAAACAGGACAAAATTCTCACTTTTTTTTGAGGATTTTTTACTAGTGAAATTGATGCTCAGCAAGGACAAAACAGGAGAAAATTCTCACTTTTTGTTGAGGATTTTTTATTTGTTTTGGCAATTGTTTTTAGGTAAAAAATAAAAAAAATTACACCCTAAGCATTTTAGTTTTTCCAAATTTTTATGTGTATTATAAAGTAGGCTACACCCTATTATAAAGGCCCACAAAAAAAAAGTTGTCTGTGCTGGAGTTGAGACCCACCTATTCTTATATATTTTGGGATACTGGACACGAATCTGCCATAAAAAAAGGCAACTCATGGGCTCATTTTTTTGCTACACTGAAAAAACTGTCTAAAATTGTGAAAATATCATCTGCAATTTCAGTGTAGCCAAAAAATGAGCCAATAAAGTGCCTTTGTTATGACAGATTCATGTTCAGTATCCAAAACTACATGATAATAGGTGGGTCTCAACACAGACAACTATTTTTTTTGTGGGCCTGCGTAACTAAAGTTGATTGGGCCCAGCAAACCACCGTACGATAATCGGCATAAATAATTATTGGCCCATTGCTGGCTTGCCGATTATCGGCTAGCCTGTAAAGGACCGATCTGTGGCCGACGATACAACGCCAATTTAAAATATGATCTTGCGTAGAAGGAGAAGAAGTCAAGACGCATGCGCAAGTTTTGCGCGGGTTGTGTTCTTAGGGCCGTTTGAGTTGAAGCTTGGAGCGCTCTCTTTTAAAACAAGTAGTTAGAAAGATCTCTTTTAAAACAAGTAGTTAGAAAGAGATAGAACTATGCTCCGAGAGCTTCAACTCAAACTGGCCTCTTGTGTTGTGATTTTGCTGCGTCAGTGATAATTATAACTTTAAAGTTCATTAATGAAAATTTTCTGTGGCATGTGTTTATTTATAATTCTTAATAATGATTTTTGAAGATAAAAAGTAAGTAATTACATTTTTTTATTAAATACTAAATTAATAATTAATTCACTTGCATTTAAGTCGCATTTAAGATCCCAGGGCGGGAAAGAAGCTCGTTAAGGTTCCGTAGGTACTAAAATATAAAAACTTATTCAGAATAATATTCTAAAACGATCGATATTATCGTTCTTTATTATGCCATGGTAAAATACTGATCCAACCTCCAACAAAAAGTCTGCCCGCTAGCCATTACCGGCCCGTTATCGGCTTGCCATTACCGGCCCGTTATCGGCTTGCCATTACCGGCCAGTTATCGGCTTGTGCTACACTTCCATTACCGGGCCGGTAATGGCATGTCGTCAACGGACCGATGACTCTTTATCGGCTTACGGCATTGTGCCGTTGCCGGCCCATTGCTGGTGTGTTTGCTGGGGGGTTTCACACAGAGAATTCGTTATCATTATAAACAGTTTTTATTATTTGGAACCCATCGCAACTTTAGTTATAGAATACTAACAAGTTGTTACAGTTAAACATAACATTGTTCTGTTACTGTAATAAATAATTTACAATTATTGTATTCATTAACTAAAATTGCAAAACTACAAAATCGTTTAATATTTAATACTAATTCTCAGTGAGGAAGCTTCGTGTAAGTGCTTTTATAAAATGTATATTTTAGTTATTAGGGATAATGTCTATTATAATATTAATTTTAATATTAATTATAATTAAATATAAATTTATTATGCGAATTAGATATAATACCAATGATAAAATAATATTAATGTTATATTATCTTTACCTATATTATTTATTATTTACAAATTATTATATACCTTCACTTTTTGTATGCAACTGTTTAAACAATGCTTTATGGATAAAATTAAAGCTGAGTATACTTTAACAAAAAATGTAATAAGGAGCTATTCAAGAATGACGTCACCTATTTTTGACCAATTGTTAACCCCCCTCCCCATTCGTCACCTTTCGTCACTTTTGCCTAGACCCCCCATTTAAAATAGAAAAAAAAATTATTCCACCTTTTGGCAGACCCCCCACTGTGCCTATTTTTTTTTTAGATATAGACCCATAATAATATGCTTAAGCATAGTAATATTACTATTTATTTTTATTAAAAAAAAAATAGGATCTCATTTAGACAATTATATTTTTCATATACCTATTCTAGGAAGTAAAGATTCAAAAACTATAGGTACTATTATTAATTATTATAACTATACTAATTATTAAACAAATTTATTTAAAACATATATAAAAATTATAAAAAGTTTAATATATTTTAATTTAAAACTTTTAAACCTAATAATAAATCAACAAATAAAGAAAATCTTAGGTACAACTTAGATTTGAACATGCCATTCTGCCCTGAGCTTCTGTCAGTTAAATCATTAAAACCCTTAAAAAACCCTATAATATAATTATATTATTATTATTATTATTATTATTATTATTATTATTATTATTATTATTATTATAATTAATATTATATACTAGTATTTTCACCGATTTTCAACGATTTTTACACGATTTTTTTAAAGACGTCACTTTTGGCCAGACTCCCCTCCCCCTTAGTCGCTTTTCATCACCTTTTGACCAAGCCCCCTCCCCCTATGAAGGTGACGTCATTCTTGAATAGCCCCTGACTATAATTACCAAAAAGTAAGTCCATAATATATGTCGCCTTCGCCAAAATTGTAAATTATATACACTACTGAAAAAATTTAAAGGAACAAAAAAAATTCCTTAATTTTTAGTGATTTTTTAAAGGCTGAATCTCAGTGCATGGGGATTAAAAAAAAATAATTATGAAAATTTCCATTTTTTTTTTTTTGGTCCATGGATTAGGAATTTTTTTTTAGTTAAACCAATGCATTAATTAGTTAGCTTGTTTATTCAGCTTTAATTTGCTTTTTTTATTCTCGACTTTAAATGAAAAAGGATCCTTTTTTAGATCATCGATACCTCAGCAACTAATGACCGCTAAGTAAATCAAAGGGCAGTTTTAAAAACTTGAATAGATTCTCTACGAGGACCTACTATTATTTTTTAAGATTTTTTTTTTGAACCTTCACATTAATTTAAAAAAAAGTTAAAAAATGACTTTTACTATTATTTTTTAAGATTTTTTTTTTTGAACCTTCACATTAATTTAAAAAAAGTTAAAAAATGACTTCTTACGGTTTTTTAGAAAATCTACGGCTTATTTACAAACTTTCATGAAACGACTAATGTTGAGTGTAATTTTTACATCTCACTGTACCCACAATAAACCTGTAAATTTTCAAATTGATCCATCAAACCGTTTTTACAAAACAAAAAAAAAATGATTGCGCATAAACCGTACCCACAAAAAAAATCACCAAAATATCTTAAAACTAGAAGCATAAACCTTTAAAATTATTTTTTATTAATATCCATACGACCGTTTTTCACTGAGATAGAGCCTTTCAATAATCCCCTAAAAATTTAGTAATTTTTTTTTGTTCCTTTAATTTTTCCAGTAGTGTATTTAAGGTGGAACTACCGGGCAAATACATGGTAACTCACGGTACAGCCGCAAAAAAGTTACACTTTCTTTTAAATATTTTAATATATTATTATTTTTTAATAAATAATCTTTAATAATAATAAATAACAAACAATTGTTTAATCTTTAATAAAATATAAGAATAGAAAGAAAGTGTAATTTTTTTCTGCTGCTGTAACCTGAGTTACCATGGATTTAACCTACTAAAAAATATTTGTACATGGACTCTGAGATATTTTCATAGCCGAGATTTTTGACAAAAAAGAAATATTTTTTTTTCTTTTCGATAAGATTTCCGATAAATCTTGGGAATATTTCCCAAAAATACCCAGTTTTTTTTGCTGTGATTTTTGAGTTTTTTTTTTATAATTCATATAAGGTACTGTTTCTATCAGTTAATGAAGTATTTTCTGAAAATTTAGCTTATCCGATTTTTTATAATTTGAAAATTGCATAGATTTGTGACATACAGAAGGATAGACGGAGGGACGGACAAACAAAAATTATAGTTGTTCAGAGTTCCATTTGATCTAAGGTAACTTAGTGTATTTTTTTTATGTTTGACTAGACTTATTTTATTTTAAATTTTGGTAAACTATTCTTTTTTTCGGGCCATGCGGCTTTTTCCTAATTTCAAATGCCAAATTCTAGCCTAGTCTAGTCAAACATAAAAAATTATAAAGGGCTCCTCTTTTAAATGGTACACCCCCCGTAACATTTAAACGGGATGAGATACAAACTTTAAGCTTGGAATGTGTATCTAACACAAAAATAAATTTACAGCACCTAAAAATATATTTAGTCTGGTTAATAGTTACTGGTACAGGTCTCTATATCTTAAGGTAAAAATAATAATAAAATTAAAAATGTAATTAGGAATTAAATAAAAACATACAACGTCATTTGACTAAATTTTATTTACAAAAAACTACTCCAAATAATAACTATTTCAAAAAGTTTCGAAATCTACCAGAGGTCGTGATGACCAGAAAGAACTGGGACTGCTACTTTCTTGACTATTGGGACTGGGTATGGTGCTGGGACTGGGACACCAACGGGTTTTGGGACTGCATATGGAACAGCATGGGGCACTGGAACAGCATAAGGACGGTCAACTGGGACAGCTACAGGTCTGTCAACATTTACGGGATATGGGGCTGGGACAGGTACGGCTACGGGACGGTCGACTGGGACTGGTACTTTAACTGGGACACGGACTGGAACTGGTCTGTCGACTGGGACGGCCACGGGTTGGGCAACTGGAACTCCAAAGTTTCTGGTAATGGTAGTGTGGGTATGGGTGTGACCTCCTAAGTCAATGCTTTGACCTAAAAATTAAATATAGCTATTTTATCAACAGTTTAGAAGTTTTTCTTTCTTATCGTAACAGATAAAAAGTACTTGCGTTAGTTAAGTTACTTTTTTACGTTGTACGTTGTTTCATACAGGGTGACAATTTAAAAACGAGCGGCATTTAATATTTCTTTAACTGATGACACTATAAAAATTTGGCGAAACACGTCAATTTACATATCAAGGGACACAACTTTTGACCTATATGTTGTTGTTTTACATTCAACCCCCTGACTCCCAGGGCGCCTACCCCTAAAATTTTTGATAGCAACCCCCACTTATTTCGCCATTTTTTAAATCCTTATGTAATTCTAAATAAGTTACATCTCTTTTTTTTTGTCAAAATTAAACTTCTAAAAAAATAGAAAAAAGCGGAAAGAAATTTAATGTATTTTTTTTTAGGAAAAATTACTTTTATTATAACGATCAATTTTACCAAAAGAAAATTAAGAAAAAACAATTAAAAATTTTTGAAATTTTTAAAGTTTTTTTTGATTTTTTTTTTGAACTCTGAACTCTATGAACTATGGCAGCGGCATATTTTTATTAAATTGATATAATTTTACCTAAAGCTGGTCCAACAGCACCAACTGCGCCAACTAGTCCATTGCCTCCATAACGTCCCAAAACCAAACCATCGTGACCTCCCAAAACCAAGCCATCGTGACCTCCCAAACTTAGTCCTCCAATTCCTAATCCAAGGAGGCCACGTTTTTCAACTTTTTTATGTTCTTTTTTGTGTTCCTTTTTCTCGGAGGCCGTTGCAAGGCCAATAATAAAAAACAAGCAGATCTAAAACAAATAAAAGTTAAGTTTAGTTTTTAATCATTTAGGAAATGCATGGATAGGTACCGTCAACGGGGGTAAGTTTGGCCCAGAAGCCGGAATTTAATAAATATCGCAAAAATTGACTTTTACGTTTACGTTTAGTTGGCCACTTAAGTATTTAAACAAGACGTGAGGATATATAATGATACGCATTCTATTATATACTATTCACAGTAAATGATATATTGCATTTTTCTAAATACTTCTTAAAAAACAATTAAAAAAAAAAACAAAAAAATAAAAAAGAGGGGTCTTTTTTTGAAAAACGAAAAAATTTTGAAAAAAACATTTTAAGGGTGATACATCATTAAATATGTCAAAAGTTTCTAAAAAATATGTCTAAAAATACGTTCTAAGGGAGCTATGCCCCTTTGAAGGTGGCTAAAATACTCGGATTTTATTTAATAACTCAAGAACCCTTTGAGAGATTGCAACGAGGTTTTGCAAGTGAACTAATCTTAATAAGGCCCATCTTCGTTTGTTATTTTTATGTACTTAATTTAATTAGGTGTGTGCGAAACGGGGGAGCCTTATCAGCTTTTTATCAAAAATTTTTTTTCTGTAACTTTTTATTTTATTTTTGGAATATGATTCCTCAGGTCCAAATACATAATAAGGTACTTTTTTTTGTTGTAATACTGTAGGACTAACCGTTTCCGAAAAAAATTAATTTGAAGGTAAAAATTCACGGTTCGAGGACGAAAAATTTAACACTAAAATGTTGAAAACCGAAAAGTAATCCAAAGTCCAAAAATCAATCCTAAGGGAGCTATGGTCTCATAAAAATGCATAATTTTTAATGCGCCATAGTAGCTTTAAAAGCGATTTTTCGAACTACATGTATAGAAACTTTTTTTCTTAGTTTTTGATATAGAAAATCATTGATATTTAGATTTTTAGTATTTTAGTATTTAATTTTCCGTCCTCGAACCGTGAAATTTCACCTTCAAATGAATTGTTCTCGAAAACGGCTAAGCCTACAGTATTACAACAGGAGTACATTTTTTATGTATTTTGACCTGGGGAATCATATTCCAAAAATAAAATTCCAAAAAAGTCACACAGAAAAAAGTTTGGGACAAAAAACTCCCCAGTTTCGCACACTCCTGGTTAAAATAAGTACATGAATGTAACATAAAAAGATGGACCTTATTAAGATAAATTAAGGTGCAAAACCTCGTTTCTACATCTCAAAGGGTTCCTAAGTTATTAAATAAAAACCGAATTGTTTAGCCACTTTCAAAGGAGCTTAGCTCCCTTACGAAGCATTTTTGGACATATGTGTATTAGAAATTTTTGTCGTATTTTAAAATGTAGAATCACCCCATAAAATTTCGGACCCTATTTAAAATACAGCTTGTATTCATAAATATATATTTTTGAAAAACCTTGTGCACGTGCTCTTTAAAAAGGGACACCTACACATTTTAAATTCACAAAGAAGTTTTCTATCACAATTCCAATAATAATTTTATTGATTTTAAATTTAGTCCAGTCAAATAACGATAAATTCCAGTGTTAAATTGAAATAAATATACACGGGGTGATATTTTAAAGGGTAGTAGTGGATAGTAACAGAACACTAGTGTTAGTTTTTCACCGGGTGATTTGCTTAAGGGGGATCCGCTATCTTGAATTTTGGGGGTGAGTCCGATTATCTCGCTAAATATGCATATTACGATAAAAATGTATATAACCAATTTTGTTAAGGAGAAAATTTCCAACAATTTTTGTTTAAATTATTTTTTTAATATATCAAAAGCAATCAAGTTATAAATATTCAAAAATGGCCATGTTGAGGGTAAAATTGTTTTTTTCGATTTTTCAGCCAAAAAGAGAGTTGAGCCCTCTGTAACCGTACCAAACTACCTATGAAAATTTGTAATATGTGAAACTTATAGGGAATTTCAAAAGCTATAAGTTAGCTCATAACCACTTTTATCGTCCGATGAATAATTTGCCTGAGAAATAGAAAAAAAAAACAATTTCACCTCCAACATGGCTATTATTGAATTAACTTGATTGTTATTAATATATTAAAAAAATGATCCAAACAAAAATTGTTGGAAATTTGCTCCTTAACAAAATTGGTTTAATGAATTTTTATTGTAAAATGCATATTAAGGAACTCACCTCTAAAATTCAAGCTAACGGACACCCCTTACGCAAATCACCCGGTGAAAAACTAACAGGAGTATTCTGTTACCATCCACTACTACACTTTAAAATATCAGCCCGTGTACATTTATTGCAATTTGTATTTATTATTTGACTGGACTAAATAGTAAACAATTTAATAATAAAAGATGTATTAGTAATTGGCGTCTAATTCCACGTACACGTATTTTAATTATTTATAAAAGAAAATTAATATCTATTAAACTTTTTTTAATATTCTTATAAATTACAGAGACCCACAAAAAAAATAATAATATATTAGAGTACGCGAACCTAGTTTTCAGTGCACGAGAGTGCTTATTTTTTACAAGGCGGAACCGAGTAAAAAAAAGTGCTCAAAGTGCACTGAAATAGTTATGCGTCGAGGTGCCTATACTATTTTTCCTACGACCTATAACACCTAAACATCCAAAAAACGCAACAATTGTCTTAAAATAAATTTTATTAATTTGACATTTTGTGTTTGACGTTCACTTGTTTTCTGACAGCAGATGTAAAATCAGCTGACTGTCACTTTCCGACCGCTGTCATGGAAACGGGCGGAAAATAAGCACAAACTACTAACTAGGTCAAAGGAAAAGTCAATTGCTCTTACAGACTATATTTTTTTACGTATTTGTTTGTGCTGAAAACGAATTTGACAGTGAAAAAGCTCGCTCACCTCATAACTTTTTTAAAAAATAGCCAATAAAAGAATACTGAACGAGCTAGCTGGAGATCGTAAAATTTTTCTGGCACTTATAAGTCCCTATTCACAGGCTCACATAAGAATGCGATGCCGTGATTGGCTTGATATGCCGCCATGTATCTTGTAAGCCAAACACGGCACCGGATTTTCTTGTTTTATGTTCTTATGCAAGCTTCTGAATAGGCCTTAAACTATTGAATTTTGGGAGTTGTTTCAGAAAGTAGCATACTATAATATATTAAAAATTCAGTCAAATCTGTCCAAAACGACTTTTCTATATCGCCTTGTAAATTCCGAAACATCGTATCTGATAAATGCACCACTGTATAAAAAATTATCCTTTTTAAACAATTAATAAGGTATTTATTTAGAACTTTATTAATTACATATAAACTTGAATAAGTTCTTATTCATATAAATTAGTCAATTATTAAATTAATAACCTACTAATTCCATAAAAAAGAATAATTTCTAGTATCTGGCAAGTTCACATTTTTCAGATACGATGTTTCGGAGTTTACAAGACGATATTTATAAGTGCACCGAAATTCTCGAGATTTTTAAAGTGCTCCAGCACCTAAACTATTGATTTTTGGAGGTTGTGCCCTTGGACATAACATATCCAAAATTCAGCCAAATCTGACCGAAATGACTTTTATATAAGAAGGGAGCTCATTATCAAACTCGTTTTCAGCGCACAAAAGGATGTAAAAAAATATACTCTGGTTAAGAGTAATAGCCGTTCGTTTTTTGTGGGCCGGTGTTATTATAAATTATGTACTTAAAAAAAATAAAGCGAAAATAATTTCTATATAAATGAATTAGACTAAATAAAAATTTATCCATAATTTAACCAGTTAACGGAAGTTACGGAACAACTATTTTTATGGATTGTGCACCAAAAATTTGGTTTAAGATATCAACTTGAGAGGTGTTAAAAATGCGATTTTTTCAATTTTTTTTTTGAAATTTCAATGTTTCAAAATATAATTTACCTTTTTGTATCGTGAAATTATTCATTCCACAAAAATGTATTGATTTTTTTTAAGAAATGTTCAAGAAATTTTCCATTTTCAACAATTGTTTAAGCCCCTCAAAAAAATATGTGGTCAAATAGATAATTTTATGAGCTTTAAAATGATGTATCAACTTTTTACTCTTGCTCCCTGCCTCCATTGTGACGCCTTAACATATTAAATATATACCAAAAAATAATTTGGGTTATGTTATTTACGTGTTCCAAATGTGATATCTTAAGCCTTTCAACAGTTAAAGGAGGGGAGGGGGGGGGGCCTTTTGACACGCACTATATAAAGTTAACTCATTTATATTGTCTTAAATGATATTTATTACATCGGCACTTAGTGCTACTAAGAGTGCCGATGTATTGAAATCTTCGCCGAAAAGTCAAAATCTTTGACCACGTTTTTTTCACATTTCTCGACGTTTTAGACCATTCTGAGTCGAAATTAGTAAAAAAAATGCGTCCGTCTGTCTGTCTGTCTGTCTGTCTGTCTGTCTGTCTGTCTGTCTGTCTGTCTGTCTGTCTGTCTGTCTGTCTGTCTGTCTGTCTGGGTGTAAGTCCAAACTCAATTTCTAAATGAGATATCGACTTGCGGTTTTTTGCATATTGTTTCTTATCGTATTCCGAAGAGCTGATTAGATTTTGGGGGTAAACGATTGGGGGTAAAGGGGTAAAAATAGGGTAAAACTCCAATTTTTAGCGTTTTTTGTTTATAATTAAGGCAATTATTATTGTATTTGGTTAATTTAGCACTTATATAAAAGATAATTTTAAATTGGTCAAAAAATGTTATAAAGAACGTTTTCCTAAAACGCATTGTTTTCGAGATATTGGCGTTTAAAGCAGTAAAAGGTTTTTTTAGCATATCTCACATATTTATAACCCGATTTCAAAAAATTATATTTTAAATAAAAGCTCTTTTTAAGCCCTATAAAAAATGTTATATACAGTTTTTTGCTAGAATATAATGTTTTAAAGATACAGAATTTAAAATCAAACAAAACACCTAGTTTGAAATTTGCTAGATGGCTCTAGTGTAAAAATTTTAAGCTTCCATTCATTTGTTTTTAAAATCAATCAAAAATTGTAATTAATAAGTTCAACTTGCATCCAAGTAAAAACATATTTTTATTATTAATTTTAATTATATATTAAGTGTACAAGAAAAGCTAAAGTTTAATATAAATATTATACAAGTTAGTTTGTGCAGTGAGGAGTAGTAGTAGTAAAATTGTAATTATGTTATGCTACCCTGTTCTAATAGCATGTTATTAGTTTTCCCAATACTGCCGATGTTTTGACAGGGTGCTTGCAACGTTTCATCTAGTTTGAATTAAGACATAATTTTTACCTGTGTATGATTTATTTTGAAATTAAATCAGTTTATTAAGTAATACGAAAATTCCTCATAAAATTTCCTTATTTCCATTTCAAGATAATCATTTCTTATTGAGCAAACTAGGAAAATATATTGTTCGACATACATATTCTAATCCTTATTTGGAAAAATTGCGTATCGTCCTCAATTTTTATATTTTTTAGTTTAATTGATGAATTTCAGACGTCTGGTTACAAATATGGTTATTTACTGCGACCGATAAAAGTAAAAACTAATGTTTACATTTATTTAATTACACTAAACCACAAAACAAAATACTCCTGCCAACAAAATAATACTTTTTCCTATAGGGAATATAAATAAAATTTTCAATAAAAAAAAAAATTCAAAAATAGTTATTTATAGTACTAGTCTCGAAAATTAACCAGGTTAATTTTCTCATGGGCAATATCTTACTTTACCCATGAGTGCCATACAAGGTTTTATCCAATAAATAGCTTAGAAATTCATATTTTTATTAAAAATTTTAATGACATTTACAAGAAAATAATTTGACAATTGACAGTTGAGTGGGTAAAATAATTATCAACTCAATAAATTAAAAGCCACGCGGGGGTTATTATTGAGTTTATCTATTTAAAATAAAGCTGGTAATTGTCTCATTATCTGTATGTATTGGATAAAGTTTCTTTTTATTGTAAAACGAAAAATAAATTTAAAAAAATGTTTCTGGTAAAAAAAATTGTTTTTAACTGATCTCCTTACCCCGATCCGATTTTTACCAAAAACAATCCCAGTCTAGAACTTTGGATAATCAGTCCATGGTCCAAATTTGAAGCCTTTAGCCCGAAGCGTTCTTGAGTTATGATGGTGAAAAATTTTCTGGACACACAGACCGACAGACCGATCGACAAAAGAGTTTTTTTTTACGGAAATCATATAAAACGTCTAGAAACGTAAAAAAGCAATAAAAATTTTTGGTATTTTTTTTACTAACCCAAGACTTTCCTTGGGGAAAGTAATATTACTCGGACTAAACATATTATTCCAATTAACTTCAATTTGCTGATTTCCCATCAAGAATTTTACTTTTCCCCAGGAAAGTCTTGCGTTAGTAAAAAAAATCTAATAATTTTTATTGCTTTTTTACGTTTCTGGACGTTTTATATCCAAAAAATATGATTACCGTAAAAAAAATACTGTCTGTCGGTCGGTCGGTGTGTCGCTCTGTGTCCGAGAAATTTGTCACCACGATAACTCAAGAACGCTTCGGGCTAAAGACTTTTTAAACATCGGGTTGGGGTAAGGGGGTAAAATGGGATAAGAACAATTTTTTTCAAAAACATATTTTTTTCAATTTATTTTTCGTTTTAAGAAAAAATAAAGTTTTTGAAATTTTTTTTTTTTACTTTTTTTGAATTTTTTTATTATTTTTTTTTTGTTTTTGATTTTAATGAACCTAGGCCTATAGGGGAAAGTATTATTTTGTTGGCAGCAGTATTTTTTTTTGTTACATGATGAGGTTATAAAAATTTTATTATCAGATTCATTTTCAGCAACCTCAAAACCCCCCTATATAGCAATTTTCAAATTTTTATAAAAAAAATGTATTTTTCCCCATTTTCCCACCTTGCCGATCGACCGACCGACCGGCTTTCCTAAATTTTGAAAATTTTCAAAATGGGAAAGAAATAAATAAATTAGATATTTAATAAATTACGAGAAAAATAATATAATTAAAAATTTTGTGTAGTAAATGAGTTTATTGACAGTGGGAAGAAAGCTTCACTTTATCAACTTTTTGTAACAAATTATTTCGCAACTTTTTTAGACTTGTAATTTGTAAATATAAAATCGTAAAGAAAACTTTTTTAATAGGTACCTACTAAACTTATAGTGTTTATTGACGATTTCTGTTAAATAGTTGTTTTTCAGATATACCGACTTTTACGGGAAAAAACATTTAGAATGTAGTACTAACCGAAACTAAAACGACAATCTTTTTCCATATATCGCACTATGAATACAATACGAGTACAAGAACACCATAACTCAAAATTTATCGATTTTAAGTTATGATGGCCTAGTACTCATGGTGCGATATATTGTATAATGAAATAATAGTGTTAATAGTGGCGCCTCCGCCATTTTTGTAAATTATTTTTGTATGCCCCACAATTTCAAAGCCAAAAATATTAAATATATACCTACTAAATTTATAGTTTTTATTGACGATTTCTGTTAAATAGTTGTTTTTCAAATACACCTACTTTTACGGGAAAAAACATTTGGAATGTAGTATTTTTGTCCAAACCGAAATTAAAACGACAATCTTTTTCCAGATATCGCAGACCACCATAACTCAAAGCCAAAAATATCAAATATACGCCAGAAGATAGTTTAAGTTATCTTATCAGAGTGTTTCAAAATTCAAGTCGATATCGTTCAAAAGTTAACAGGAGAAGGGTGGTGATTTTTTAACCGCACTGTATATTGGACGTAAACAAAAAATATCCAAATTAATTTCAATAAATTGTTCTATGTACTATAAAAAAAAACAAAAACCTACCAAGTATTTCATTTTAAAAAATATTCTCTAGAACAACACACTGGTCAGTTTTGAACACAGGGGGTGCACTAAAACCGATACTTTGGGCCTTGTACCTATATAAATAACTAGGCAGAAGTGCTGCCCCCACTTGCACTCTTGCATCAAACTCCTGGTGGTTTCAGGGATACTGACAATCAAGACTTTCTCTGTCAAGCACTATTTTCCTATTCAGACTCTGGTTTTCATTATAGTAATTAGATCTGCAAAATAGTTATTTATGGTACTAGTGGGTAAAGTAAGATATTGCCCATGAGAAAATTAACCTGCGAGGCGTCAGCCAAGAAGGTTAATTTTCGGGGTTATTATTGAGTTTATCTATTTAAAATAAAGCTGGTAATTGTCTCATTTTCTGTATGTATTGGATAAAATTCTTTTATCAATTAGATATAAAATATAACAAGCAACATTAACTAAGGAAAACATGAAGAATAAACGGATCTTTAAAGTGATAAGAAGATAGTAATATTAATGCGGATAAAATAACAAATATCTTCAATCAGAAATATCTTCACGGCTTGTTAATACACTGAAACAAATATAAAAACAAATGAAAATCGAATTTTGTTAAAAAGCGCCCGAGGATTTTTTCGTTTTGCTCCTAAAATAATCAGGGGGTGTCCCTAAATTAATTTGTAAAAAAAACTGAAAAAAATATAAAAACAAATGAAATTCGAATTATCTCACGAATCCTCTACCGATTATTTTCATAAGTATATTGGAAATAAATACTCGTGAGACATCGTAGAAAAGATTTATGAAAAAATCCCATCGGTGCAAGGAATTCGTTTTAAAGTTGATCCAAGTCTGCCGTGTATGTAGATATGTGCCACTACCCATTTTACGTATTTATTAAAAATGATAAAATGCATGAATTGCAAGAAAACGTGCTATAATGGACAACACCCTACCCACATATTTGGAATAAATTATTATATCCTCATTAAAATATATAATTCTTATTATTAAATTAATATAAATTTATTTTTTCACCTATCTAATATAATATTATGATTATGATATAATATCAGAGACACAAGGTCTCATATTTAATTGTTAATTAATAAGTATTATTATCATAGTACTATGATAACAAACTTTTAACTTTATCAATATTAATCGAATTTTTCTGATTTTAATTTTATTTTAAAGCTTAAATCCCGAGACCGGTCAAACTGTGGGTAGCTTTTTTTGAAATTTTTTGCTAAGAAAATGTTGGGGATTTCAAGTTAAAGGTCTGAGACGAAGTAGAGGACTTTTATTTTAAATTATTTACCAAGTAAAAAACAATTTCTTTTAAGAAAAATTTTGCAAAAATACGCTTCCTGTAATTTAGGTGACAAAATTCATAAAACGAGGAATTTATGTTAAGATTATATCATAAAGTGAAGGACGTCTTGATCATATGCGAGATTACCTACATGTATAAAAGTTGCATAATATCATAGATTTATATTCAATGGATTGTAATCAAAAAATGTTTAATACAAATGACGAAAGTAAATTTACGTGCACTTGATATTGTGTTGTATTTCTAAGAGTTATTGAACATTTTCAATATGTAATTTTCTCCCGGCTAAATTTAATTTAATTTATGCATTAAGGTAAATTTCACTTAAGCTATTTCTAAATCACTAGGTTCCGGATCCGATGCTAGAAGTCCAAGAAAGGTTCCGAAATGGGGTCCAGATTTTTTACTTTTAAAATTTTAGAATGGGGTATACAAACCTTTTTTAAGTTACCGAGTTATTTACATTATATTTATTAAATTCAGACTAGACTATTTTCATAGTTATACTCGGCGCATTATCTATCTGAGTAACAAATTGGATCAAGGAAGCTATGATTAGTGGTTTAAAAATGACTTTTAGTAATTTTTTTGTAGCGCATTGTGCTTTTGATAATTTTTAACATTTAGGTTAAATTGACTGTAATTTTACGTCTTACAAATAATAACAAAATCTGTTTAAAAAGTAAAACTTTGTTCAAAATTATAATAAAAGTAAGTTTTTATTCATAAAGTGCTATTATAAACTTAAATTTAACATTACCTGAATAAAATTACGGACCAGTATTATTTTAACCAAAAAAAATCTCTGTTATAGTGTTTACTTCAAAAATTTATAGAGCACTGCATTATATTACTTCATTTAAACAAAATGTTTATAGATTGATGCTTTAGTTTTCTTTTTATGCACTTTTCTTGTTATTTCTTCTTGCTAAAGCAAATTATTTGGATTTTTTTATAAATGTCAAAATAATGTCTTGATTGACAATAAATTTTAAACAAGATGAAAACCTTACATAAGGAACTAAATATATTCTGCCAACCAAATAACAAGAAACAAATGACCATCAACTCAGATAGATAATGCGCGGAGTTTACACAACAATTATACTAGTATACTGCGGGTCTAGGGGTTAATACTATCTTTAAAAAGTTGCCCTAACATTTATTACACAGAAAAAAAGTATTGCTTGAACAAAGGACACGTATTTTTCGATATTTTCAAAGCCATATTCTCTTGTTTTAAGACTAGCATTTCTTTAAACCAAAATCAATGCCCTTAAATGTAGAGCACGAGGTTTTGAATGAAGATCCGCGCTCTTAATTCAAGGACATTGACCTTGATTCAAAGAAATGATAGCCTTCTAATAAAAAAGACACGTGTCCTTGTTTCAAGGAATCCTTTTTTTATATACATTTAAATAAAAAAAAATCTTAATTTATAAATTTTCCTTTAATAAAAAAAATTGACTTTTCATCAATCATGATTGACACACTTATTAAAAACAGTTTTTATGCCTTGGCCACAAAATTATTGTATGTAACTATATAAATAGCTTAATATGAATGTAATACATAAGTGCCTATTCACAAGCTCGGATAAGAACATAAAACATAACAATGCGATGCCGTGATTGGCTTGATGGGCCGCCATGTATCTTGTAAGCCAATTACGGCATCGCATTCTTATGTTTTATGTTATTATGCAAGCTTCTGGATATGCCTTAAATGTACAGTGTATGACTCCTCGGTAAGTTAAAAGTAGGGGTACCACATTTTTTGGGATTCCAGCACCTAAATAAACCAGATGCAAGACCTGGCTATGTGGAAATTATTTATAAAATGTACCTACCTACTTTAAAACACATGTAAAATATAGACGGGAAAAAATAACGTGTTAAAATGTTCACAGACTATAATATTTACTAAATTAGGTTGAATGTAGTTCGAGATGTAGTTTATTGCCAATGCGAGGGAATTGCTTTTATTGTTTCCTGTCCGAGAATTTTTATAGCACTTCATAAATTAGCTATAATTATACTTATAAACATAATAAATATTGTATAGTAATAATATAATAATAATATCCAAACCTATAAACAAGAGATCTAAAAAAGTAAAAAGATATGGCTTGGTATGTCTCAATGATCCATTTTTGTGCCATTACATAACGATATTTTATAATTTTAACCCCATGTGTATGTTTTTTTAAAGACCTTTATTATTTATATTTATTAAAACTCTTCTAAAATTTAAGTTTTGGTTAATAAGATTTCAGTACAATCACTTTTTCTTATATCTGAAAGATATCAAAAGATGTACCACAAGGATCCGTTCCAAGGCCAATAATTTCATCATTCGTATAAATGATTTTATACAAATAAAATATATTACTATACTTTCTAGGTTTTATCCTGATTTAAACTTTTTATATTTTTTAATTAACTGCAACTTAAGGGATCTTGAGAAGTATTGGCAAAACTATTTATTTAATAAACTTAAATCTCGGCGAAATAAATTCGTTTTCTTACATAAAATATATTTGTTATTTAGGTTGAGTTTTTCTGCATAATGTACCGCAAAAATTACTCAAAAACAAGTATTTAATAGATAGTTTTTTTTAAATTGCATCAGATTGTCCTACATATCTTTTTATAACATCGCTTATTTACGTCAGTGGGTATATATGGTTATAATAATTCGTATAATGCGAATCCATAATGTCTATATTACTGGACAACATTCCTAGACGTTAAAAAAAATCAAAACAACATACCTAATGTTATATATTTTTTAATCAGGGAATAAAATCTTACCTAATTTAATTTAAATTTTCTAACAAAACAAAGAGAAAATTAAATTTGTATTTAATATAATTATATTAGGCGAGTCGAAAATTCCGCACCTTGCAATGAAAGGCATACACCCCGTTTTTTTTTTATCGAAAGGGTTTTGCATAAAAAGCTTAAATCCAAATTTGCACCTCGAGCGATTTTTTTACATAGTTATGTGCAAAAACGCTTTTTTTTTGCTTTTGGTTCATATCTCGGCTTCTATTTGTCGCTTAACAAAAAGTGAACATGACATTTGTTCGTTATTAAATACTCTACAATTAATGTAAATAATTTTTTTCTTTAAACAATCAGAAAAAAAGTTACAGAGCGGTCAAGTTGATGAAATAGGAATCATATTCAAAATACTGCTGCCAACAAAATAATATTTTCCCCTATAGCCCTAGGTTCATTAAAATCAAAAACAAAAAAAAATGCAAAAAAAAATAAAAAAAAATGTCAAAAAATTTACGGTTTTCAAAAAAAAAAAATTCCAGTGTTTTTGGAGTTTTGCGCCCATGTTAATGGTATAGGAAAATAGCGTTACAGGGGGGGGGTTGGGGGTCCAAAATGATCAAAATTTGCGTTACGTAATACCTGAACGTTCCCTTACAAAATAACCAAAAGTTTTAATAAAAAACAATAATTTACATCAAATAATTTAATTTTTATCTTATAACACAGGTCGGATGCTTTTTATTTTCTAGCTTAGTTAAGACCCACTGACTGCCAAACAAGCATAGTTGTTTCCGTATAATTTTTTTCAGCTATAAGCCATGCCAAAAATCTCTTTCTTTATCATGAAGCGTAGAATTTTTAAGTTATGAACATTGGTCTACATCAACATAATCAAAAGAAGCCATTTAACATATTCTTTATAAAATCGACACAAAAATAAAATTATGGACGACCCGAATGGAGCGGAAATTTGTTTTTGAAATTTTTCGTTATTTTATTCGAAATCAGCGGTATCAAAAATAGTCGTATGCAAAAATTCGGAATTTTGTCCATGTTTTTTTTTTTGCTGGCCCACTGTGCGGTTGATCAAACCCCTTACGTGATGAAAAAAACGGAAGTTATATTCGAAATCAACATAACTAAATTACCCAAAATCAGTTGTCAGATGCAAATCAAGTTTCAAAACTTAAAAATTTGTTGGCCTGTGTAATTTAATATTTTAAAATTTTGTATTTCGTTAATTTTGCTAAAAATAGAAACCTATCACAGAATGTGTCATAAAACGTAATAGGTTTCATATACCGCAATACTGCCCTGCAAATTAGATGTTTTGAGATATGGCCAGTTTTATTGTTTTTGTTTGCACTTTTTAAAAACACGTTTAAATAAATATCGCGTTTATTTCTGCTTTATTTAAAATGAAAAATACGTGATATGATCTGGAAAAATATTTATTTTTGTTAGTCGTTAAGTGACACGAGAAGTGACATTTGTAGATAGGATAGTTAGTCCTAGTAAAAGCTAAGCTAAGCTAAGACAAGTTGTCCTAACTGCAAATTGGATGATTAGTTTGCTTACCTTTGTAAATTTGCTCAGGACAACAAATAGCATTTAACTGCACAAAAACACTTTATATTTACTGCAAATAAACAATAATTATACTTATCTCCTGATGGATGTAAATATTTAATATTTAGGTTATATTTGGCGCGAATCTTTGCTATCAGAAAAATAAGTTGTCATACTAGATAAATTTGTCCTATCTGAAGTATTTAGGACAAAATGATTTAAAAAGTCCAATTAAATTACTAAGATCTGTACAGTTAGGACTTATTTGTCTAGTAAGGACTAGTTAGGACAATTTGACTTAGAAAACATTGAACATTTTTCACGTAGGACAAACATCTTAGGCGAATTTTCAGGACTTGGGTTTTAGATAGGACATTTCTCTGTACTAGGCACATGAGGCTAGTGTAATGCAATACAATGGTGTGCTTATCTCAAAAAGTGAATTTTTGCAGATAGGACAACTTGTCTTAGAAGGGCAGAATAGGTTTCATCCGCTTACGGAATATGCTATATACCCTAATAGTTTTCTGTACGATTTGTCAAACATTCTAAGACAGTCGTAGAAAAAGTTATTTCTTTTATACTATGAAAAACACCTACAAAAATAACCATGTTACCATTTTTGTCCAAAAAGGATTTTCAATTGTAAAATTGCAATGTAATACATGTAATTGACATTTATTATACTCTTCACAGCCCTAGACCTAGAAGAATATTTTACAATGATTTCTAAATTTCCAAAGTGGTCCTTAAACAGATAAAAACAGGCACTGAAAATATGCAATGCTACGCATTCTATTATAATATATTATAATATAACATATTATGTAATGTAATTATGTAATTACTATCTACTTTAAATGGTATGTTGCATTTTCAAAAAAAAAAAAAAAAAATCGTAAAAAAATAATAATTTTTTCTTTTTATTTTTCTTTTTGCGAAAAAGAAAAAAAAATTGAATTTTTTTAAGGGTTTAAAATGGGGCTGAAAATGGTAATTTTCGTGAAAATTTCTTAAAAAAATTGAACTGAATAGAATTGAGTTATATACATAAATGAAAATAATAAAAAATCTCAAGAAACTGCATTTTTTAGCAAAAAAAAATCAAAAATCAACTTCTTTAAAAAAATGCTTAAGAAATTGAAAAATATATGGTCAAATAGAGAATTTTATTTGCTTTAGATTGATGTACTACACGACCCATCTTTTCATTAAAAAAATCTTCCTTATGTCCCCTGACCACATTTTAAAAGCCTAAAATATCAAATATATGCCAAAAGATGGTTTATGTTGTCTTATTTACGTGTTCCAACTTTGAAATCGATATCTCAACTAGTTTAAAATTTAAGGGGCTGGGGGTGACTTTTTCCATCGCACTGTATGGTTAAAAATATTTGCAGGAGGATTTTGGATATGCTGAATATTTTTTAATTTAAGCAGTGATATTATAGAAAAAGCTATCTATTTCCTGCTCTTTTTCTGATCAAAATTAATGGAAAGCCCACACACAAGCATAGTCTTATTTGGGGCTCTCCACGACACGGTGCACTTGTTATGATATTCACAGAGCCTGCGCTAGAATAGTATTACACGGTAGTTAAATTTAATTAAAAAAAAATCGTCCTAGACCAAGGATTCTTGGATAAAATTTGTAAACACGATAACTTAGAACGAATAATCCGATCGACTTCAAATTTTTAGGAAAAATCAAGTTCTACGAGGGGAAGATCCCTAATGTTGTTGATAGTAATCCCCTCAAAATTTTTTTTTGAATTTTCTTTTTATTTTTTTTTTCAGAAAAAGATCTTATCTTAAAAAATAGTTAAAAATGTTTTTTTTTTAATTTATTTTTGAAAACTTTTTTTTTGTTTTTCGCAAAAAGAAAATAAAAAAAAGTTGAAAAGTATACGTAGTGTTACATATCTTCACGACTTGTTTATTGATATTTTTTATACAGTATGCTGTATAAAATATCAATAAATAAATAAATAAATAAATTAACCAAATTGAATAGTATACTTTGGAATGTGAAGCATTAATATCTATACAGCTTGTTTGTATTTAAAACGGTACAAGTTCATATTTAAGTTCCTGCACGAGATTTAACCTTGAACGTATAATAATTCCAATCGATTTCGTAACTGTCATATTTCATGTAATTAAATAAAATATTTACATATGAAAAACTGAAAAAAAATCTAATTATATCCATAATATGGATACTTTCTTTTTAGTGGTAGCAAAAATCGTAAAAAATACTGAGACTCACGTGAGTGATCACTATTAAAACATGATGTTTCAAAATTTTAAACATCATCCCTTACTTAGGGGTGCACACGGGTGTACCAAGTTTTTACTCAATATCACCCTCGCAAGAGAGAAAAGTTATTCACGATTCTTCTAAAACACAAAATCATGAAAAAAATTGTCCACAAAAACGCACCCTGTGTACACCGGTCTGGAAACAATTTTTAGCTCAACTTTCATATAACCCAAGGTTTTTTAGAACCAATAAATGTAAACATTTAACGTTTTATTAAAATTAAGTTTTTGACCAGGGGCGTAGATAATGGGTGCCTTATAATTTATATGTAAAACTGTAAGTCCGCCTGTGGTTAAACATTTAATTTTTTTATTTTATAAAATGATAATGTTTATTGATTGCAAGTCAATAAGTTAAACCGTTTCTAGCTGCCCTAAGAAGCCATTTAAAACAAACGTTCATCAAAACTTTTTGTCTCACTTTTTGATGTAAAATCTGAATATCTAACAAAAATTTTAAATATATCATATTTATTTGTTAAAACAAATGAAAATCATTTTTCTCAAAAAAGCGTCAATAGATTTTTTTTAAATTTGGTCTTAAAAAGATGCCAAAGCTCTAAATAATTAAATTATGAAAAACAAAAAAACTTGGGTTATATGAAAGTTGAGTTAAAAATTGTTTTCAGACATGTGGCATAATTCCTTACCGTTTTCTATTAAAAAAATGTATATTAAAAAAAATCTATCGGTTAGGTATTTTTTTTAAGTCAATTTTTTTAGTTTAATCTAAAAATGGAAAAAAACTGATAATAAAAAAATCCCAATTTACATAGATGACTTTCAGAATAAAATTATAAGTTGTTCTTGTACAGAATACTCTACTTTGAATCCAAATCTGTTAATAGAATTATTCTATAACTTTTTGTATATTTTGAGTTTTTTACTGCTTTATATATGGGAAGCGAAAGCGGAATTAAAATTCTGTATTCATATTCCGATTTAGCATTAAATTTTGCCTTGAAAAAAGTTTTTAAACTACCACATCGATACTACTTACCCGACTGCCAAGCAAAATAACCAACGCTAATTTTACAATTTTTTCAAAAAAAAAATATATGTTTTATTATAAATATACTGCTTTCGACAAAATAATATTTCTCAAACTTGACATCATTTTTTTCAAAAATTCCGAGTTATAGAATAATTCTATTAACAGTCTCGGATGCAACGTAAAATATTTTGTAAGAACAACTACTTAATTTCATTCTGAAAGTCCTCTATGTAAAATGGATTTTTTTTATTTTTCAATTTTTTCCATTTTTAGATGAAATAAAAAAAAATTATTAAAAAAAACTGACCGAGAGATATTTTCTTATATACATTTTTTTAATAGAAAACGATAGGAAATCATACCGGCTCGCCGGTCTGCTGGTCCACTGACCAAAAACTAAACATTAAACAAGGGGGTATTGGAGGGTGTGACACCCGCAAAGTTTTTCCATTTAGAAAATCTTTGGATTCATTCGGCGAATTTTTAATTAGGGCTGTCAATAAACAGAAGGGAAACCTTCTCCCCCAGAATGAGCAGAAAGGGGCGCCAAAACAAGCCTTTATTTTTAAATAATTTTTAGTACCTTAAAAGGTATATTTTGCGTGTCCAAGTGAACCACAGATCTTTAAATTCATAAAAATGTTGGCCTGTGGCCGTAAAGTTTTATTACATTTTTGTGAAATTTAAGTTAAAAAAAATCGCCTTTATAGCTAGAGTTTCTTGTATTTTGTGAAATTCTAGATTGTAAGACTAAATTAAAATACTTTTAATTTTATAATTGCAAAATATAAATGTAATTAAAATACAGAGTGTGTCAAAAGTACGCCCCCCTCTTTAACTTTTGAAATTAAAATGTGAAACACCTAAATAAAATATCCAAATGTTTTGGTATATATTTTATATGATTAGGGCGCACAATGGAGACAGGGGCCAAGGGGGAAGATTTTTTAAATGGAAAGGAAAATCGTGTGAAACATCTTTTTAAAGTGTATAAAATTCTCTATTCGACCATGTAACTTTTATTTGGTTTTAACATTTTTTTTAAGGTTTTCATTTTTCAATTTATTTTTGCTCAAAAATGGGAATATTTAAGGTTTTTTTTCTAAAATTTTATTTATTTGATTCAAAATTAGTTTAAAAGTATAATTGAAGTATTTGCATTCATTCATTCATTCATTCATCATCATATACCATTTTTCAAAAACTGTTTGATTAAAAAAAAAATTGACGAAAATTACCATTTTTAGCCCTATTTTAAACCCTCAAAAGTTGATCCCAAAAAACAAAAAAATATGTGTGCAAATAGAGAATTTCATAAGCTTTAAAATGACCCCTTAAAAAAAATGTCCATCATTGCAACTTGTCTCCGTTGCGTGTACTAAGATACCAAATTTATACCAAAAAATTGTTTGGGTTATGTTATTTATGAGTTCTAAATTTCAAGTTAATATCTTAAGCCGTTCAAAAGTTACTTTTGACAGGCTCTGTATATGATAAAATTTGTAAAAATTTTCGCCTGGGGTGCTAGAGTTTTTTACATTTTTTTTTTAATTTAATCATAGAAATGCGTAAAAATTTTTGTCGAAGATTTTTTTAAAATTTTGGCGAAGGCGAGTTAATATTTACATTTAGGGTTCCCTTTTTATAATTACAGAAAATAAAAGGAGATTTATAGTAACCATATCCGTAGGGTATTTTTATAGGATTTAAAAAATATACCAGTTTATTTATCTTTGGTAAGAATTTGAGGGTAATGATTCCCCTTTATGTTACTATTAACCTTCCTGTTACTTATATGTATCAATGTGAAAGTGTTGAATAAAATGTATGTTTCATCTTAGCAATGAGTTTGAAAAACGGTCGATTTAACTCAAAATGGGGGGAACACCTTGTCTATTTCTTGTATAAATTCAAAAACTTGAATAATAATACATTATTCTTATACAACACCAAGAAATAAGATGAAAAATTTGCAAGTAAGTGCAAAAATGTACCCGGAGGGTGAAAAACAAAAATCTAAGACCTTTGATGTGAAAATTTTTAATTTTTTTACCTTTCCACTAATTATGTGACAAATAATAATTTGTGAATGAATGTTTTGTGATCCGTCAAAACCCAGAGCTTTCAAGTCAGTGCATTTAAAAGTGAAATAGAAAAAGTTTGTAATTCTTTTTTTAAGAGCCCTAGTGTTGCCAGTGTATTTTAAAAAAGTTCTTGAAAGTTCGAACTAACTTTTATATTAAAAATTTTCACAGAATCTTTCTAATTATGTAAAAGTTTTCTTTAGAAAAAGAGCAATACTTAAAAGTTATATGTTATAAAAAGTATAAAAGAAGGAAGCGTCAAGTTAAAGTTTTATAACTTTTAATAAACCTTTTTAAATTTAATTTTTTACTTTGTTTTTAGACACTCAAACATTGTATTGAGGTGCATTAAGTTACT
The DNA here is from genome assembly GCA_958510825.1 of Brachypterus glaber. Taxonomy (NCBI): domain Eukaryota; kingdom Metazoa; phylum Arthropoda; class Insecta; order Coleoptera; family Kateretidae; genus Brachypterus; species Brachypterus glaber. Next base: position 21,741,578 of record OY294050.1, read on the forward strand.
AATAGTGTATTGGCCCTTCTTTTATTATTTTATGCGCGGTGCCCTTTCTAATTCATTGTAAAAAAAATAATTAAACATAAATTATAAATGTCTTTATTGAAGTTTTTTTTTTCAGGTTTGTGCTGTGGTACTTGCCCTTTTCGGCACCATCTCCTGTGGGGTTATTGCTCCAGCAAAAAAGGACAAACGTGGACTCTTAGGTCTTGGTGATGGTATCGGATATGGCCTTGGAGACGGTATCGGGCTTGGTTATGGAATCGGAGGCTTATCTCTTGGAGGAGGCCATGGTTTAGGCGTTGGAAGAGGTGTCGTATTGGGTAACGGTATTGGACTCAATGGAGTTGGACTTGGTGGAGCTGGACTTGGTGGCGCTGGACTTGGAATTGGAACTGGATTAGGTTTATCCACCGGTTCTCACACTGTAACAACCATAAACCGTGCCGTACCAGTTGCCGTACCTCAACCCTATGCAGTACCAGTTGACAGACCCTATGCAGTGCCTGTAGCACACCCAGTGCCAGTAGATGTACCAAGACCTGTTGCAGTACCTGTACCAGCTCCATACAAGGTTATAGTCAACCGTCCAGTACCCGTTGAGGTTCCCAGACCTGTAGCTGTTCCACACCCAGTAGCAGTACCCGTAGGAGTACCTGCGCCTGTTGCTGTAAAGGTACCAACACCCGTAGCAGTTGAAGTACCACATGCGGTACCAGTAGCTGTTGGTAGTATAGGAATCGGGAATGGATATGGAATTGGGAACGGATATGGAATTGGATCCGGAATAGGCTATGGTGGATACGGATATGGATCTGGATTGGGAAAAATCTACCATTAAGTATTTAAATAAATAGAAGTTAGTTTTGAACCAAGGGACAAAATCCAATTTAAAACTCTTACTTTCCTATCTTGGCAGATAAAGTTACTGCAATCACCAATAGTTGTGGACAGTTACTGTAGCTAAGTATCTTACATTTATATTTATTCTGAAATATTTTTAATTAATTTATAATTAAATAATGTGGAATTATATATTTTAAATCGGATTTAATCGAAATGGTAACTTAGACTACATATTTTGTGTAGTAGTTAGTTTACATGAAAAAAGACAATGTGTCAACTGGTTCAAAATTAATCAATGTCCACAAAAAATTTTGTATTAAAATTTCTTACTGTAAATACTTTTAATTAAAAATAATTCCTGCTTATTTATGTGTATAATTTTAATAAATAAATAATTTATACATAAATATTTTTAATCAGATTCTCATGCAATACAATACAATACAAGATTGTACACCATACAAGTACATGTATACATGTTTGTTTGTTTGTTTGTTTAACGTCGTACTATTCTAATTAATTAAGCAAAAAGTCCAGGACTTGTGTGGGCTAGTAGTAGAGGGAAACACCGGCTTATACTGACTTTCAAACCAGTTTATAGAGAGTGTATGTTTCGCCAAATTTCAAAAGGTTTACGTAACACTTGAACGTTTCCTTAGGGAACGTTCAAGTATTACGTAACGCAAATTGTACCAAAATTCATACACTTCATACCCCGGTTCCCGCGTTATTAAAGGTTGTAGAGATTTTATATTTTGGCTACCCCCACTAACACACCCCCTATTTGGGGGGTAGCCGAAACATAAAATCTCTACAGCTTTAAATAACGAGAGAAACGGGGTATGAAGTGTGAATTTTGGTACAATTTGCGTTACGTAATACTTTAACGTTCCCTTAGGGGAGAAGGAGTAATAAGCAACACGGGTAATAAGCAATACAGGTAATAAGAAACGGCGAGGGAAAAAACATTAATTTAGTTTTTATGTTTTTGTTTATGTTTATGTTTGTTTTTAACCTCGTACTATTCTACTTAATTAAGCATCCCCTAAGTCCAGGACTTGTGTGGGCTAGTAGTAGAGGGAACCACCGGCTTTAATTGACTTTCGAACCAATATATCTAGGGAGTACGCCTTCGCCAAATTTCAATTATTAATTAACTGAAAAAGGCAATCGGCGCCAGTGAGGTTTGAACTCACGATCATTAGATCAGTGTCAGGCTATATCGATGCCATTGACCACTGAGCTAAATCTCCCATAAAGTAAGTTTAGTTTAGTTTTTTCTAAAAATAAGAAAAAAAAAAGTACAAAGACCCCACTCATAAGCTATTATTTCTAAAAATTGCATGTTTCTATTATTCCTAAAAATTGCAGGTTTTTTCTTAAGCATTTTTATATTTTTTTAAGTAAAAAGTTAACCTATAGTCATGAACTTTATTTTTGAAATTGGAGAGATTTTGTATTTGACTGTGAACTAAAATTTTGTTAGCAAGCTTTGCAACATTAAAATATTTTACCGACATTTCAATTTTGTAAATATAGCTGTAATAATTTATTAAAAGTGTTTCTGGAATCTGTAGAGTTGGATTCTTCCATTACTCCTAGGTAGGTATTTTGTTTTGTGGGGGTAATAAGAAGGCTTTTTAAAACTATTTATTTTTAGGGTTTTCTTCGGATTTTTTTTAGGAATAAGTTTAAAATGCCGAAGAAATATCAAAAAAAAGTGTTCGCATAAAATATAAAGAATATTGAATTTGTTGAAAAAAGACAATTTTTTATGGACCAGTTCATCTGTTGCGGTATGAATTATTAATTAAATTGCGTGATTATTTCCTTAATTGAAACAAATTAAGTAGCGGCGACTTGTTACAGGTACGCTATAGTTTCGTAGTAATTACGTAGAGACTACCAAAATTGGGAAAAACGTAAGGATAACAATTACGATCTTGCTACGTGTTTGTAACTTAGTTCGGAACGATCTTATTACAAAACAGTTACTACTTAGCCACGTAATTGTGTGGTAGTTATTGGTTACTGCTACCTGTGCATAGACATTTGTCGAAATTGTTTAGCTTTTTTTGTAGAAAGTGCGATATAAATATTAATTTATTATGTACATCATCCATTTCGGTTTGGAAGTAAAACAATCTTCTGGTATGAAAATAGTAATGTCGGAAATTTTTTAATAATAATAATAATAATAATAATGGACTTTATTGTCAAACATGGAAATATGAACATAAATAAAAGAATTAATATTGCATTGACAAAGGGCGAAGTTCAGCAAGCTGCTCTTCCACTTAACCCTAAACTATATTAAGTTACTAAATAACTAAACTTATATATAAAAAAAAAAAAATTATCATTCAGCCACAATAACAAAAAATTAAAAATATTAATAAACAGAAATATCAATAAACAAAAATACCACTAAAAATTAATCTCTTTAACCGAGCTTTAAAATTATTTAAGCTTAAGCTTTTAAGATCCTCTGGCAAGCTATTATAAATACTGTATACTGTATAAGAAAATGAACGTTAAAATAAAGCAGATTTGTGAGCAGGACAAGTTATAAGATCTTTTCTTCTAATATTAATATTATGTACATCCGTTCTAAATGTTATTTTGTTGCACAAGTATGAGGGAATTTTAGATGTGATAACCTTGTGAAAGAGAATCGAAGAGTGCAGTAATCGCCTATTAGCCATGTTGAGCCAACCAAGGTTTTTTATATATTGACTAGTGTGCTCACGTCTAGGAATTCCACAAATAAATCTAGTGCACGAATTTTGAATACGTTGTATAATTTTTTTGGTAGCTAAGTCCAAGCAAGGGCCATAAATGGAGTCACAGTAAGAAAAATGAGAGAGAACGAGAGAATCGCATAATGTTTGTTTAATTTTTTGGTTCAGGTAATCCTTATGTACATATATTTTTTTGAGGTTACAAAATGCCAGCCTAACACATTTTTTTATGTGATTTTTAAATCTTAAATCTACATCAAATATTAGACCAAGGTTTCTTGCTTCTTTTACGGGTTCTAGGATAACATCATCAACTTTTATTATAAAGTTTCTGGAATACATTTCATAATCTTTATTTTTTCCAAAAATCATGAGCAAAGATTTTCTTGGATTTATGGAAAGATCATGGTCTTTTGAAGCTTGAACTAAAGCGGTTAAATCATCATTAATCATTCTAATAGCTTTATCAGAATCTTCTGGACTAAAAGAAGCATAATATTGCGTGTCATCAGCGTAACTGTGAACTTTACAAAATTTCGGCCTGTGTGAATATTAATAATAATAATTCTAAAAAACTAATGGGCCAAAAAAGTTATGTAGTTTTATTGTTTAAATAAATGATATAATTGAAAATTATTTTAAGGTTAGGAACGCAAAATTAAATATTTTTAGTAAAATGTGTAGTGAAATTATGCTAAATTAAATATTTTTTCAATACTGCGTATTACTAGTTAAAATAAAATATGGCGATAAAATTAAAACTATGTTTTTTTAATGGGTTGCTGTAACCGCGCGATAACTTATAATTACCACTAAAAAGTTATCTGTTACTGTAGTAATGTATAAAGTTTTAAAAACGTAGTTCTTACCTATATTATAACCAAATAGGAATGGTTAGTCTAAAGTAGGATTATAGTAACTTTTTATGGCTGCAACGACGCACCTTTTGAAACATTGTCAATGTCAATATTTTTTATCGAAATTTTTCTGTAAACTGTAGAAGAAAATTAATAAATAAAGAAAATAGGTACAATTACCTGCTAAGAATGTAAAGAATATAAAAATGAAGATGAAGAATAAAGAAAAAAGGAAGAAAATTTTAAATTAACTGTCATATGCACAATTATTTTTTCGATCATTTTGGATAAATTGTATGCTTAAATTAATGGGGAGTCCCTAGCACAAGCCTAAAGCTTATTTGGGACTCCCCATGAGTTTGTAATATATCTCCTAGTAAATAAATAAATAAAATAAAAAATAAAAAAAAAATAAATATAACCCTGTTGGTCATTTTATTGAGTAATTACGTAGTTAAGGCAACTTTATTATTCCTATTCAGTAAAATAAGGATAAAAGTAATATTATTGCTAGAATTTACTATTCTGTTACCAATAAAAATTTATTTAATTTTGTTTAGTACCATAAAGTTACATAATTAGTGAGATCTACGTAATAACAAATCATGATTGGTATCGGTTCCAGTTATTTAGGTATAATTCACAAAGAATACTAGTTGGGTGTTCACCTTTTTAAAATAAAATTTTGTTTCATTCTATAGAAGTTATAACTTTTTCTAGCGAAGTATAAAAAAATTACAATTATTTCTTAAAAAAATTTATTAAACCTAAAAAATAATAAACAACAATTTCATAAAAACTCAACAAAAACAAAACAAATTTACCAACTTCTAATTGGTGCAGACCGTACGTAAGATGGTGCAGACTCTACGTAAGATGGTGCAGACTGTACGTAAGCTGATGGAGCTGGTGCAGAGTATGAGTAAGCTTTCTGTCCATAATGAACAGGTGTAGCTACTCTTACTTCTACTGGGGTAAGTACTTTTACTGGTACTGCACGTGGTACTTCAACAGCGTAGGGTTGTGGTACGGAAACTGGGATTGGTTGTGGGACCTTAACGGGAACGGCTACTGCATGTGGAACAGCTACGGGACGTGGTACTTCAACTGGAACATGACGGTTAACGTATACGTTGTATGGGGTTGGGACTGAGATTGGAACTGCTCTTGGGACTGATACGGGAACATGATGAGCTACTGGGACTGGAACGTGACGGTTTACGGTAACTAGGATTGGTTGGGGGACTGGGATTGGGACATGTTGTCTAATGGTTTCGACAGTGTTTGTACCAGGAATTCTTAATCCAGCTCCCGAGCCGTAACTTAATCCAGAGTATCCAAGTCCAGATGAGAGTCCATTTCCAGAAGAAAGTCCAGATGAGAGTCCATTTCCAGAATAAAGTCCAGATGAGAGTACATTTTCAGAATTAAGTCCAGATGAGAGATATCCAGATGAATATCCCAAGGAACTACTGGGAAGTCCATAAGAAAGTCCAGAGCTAAGGCCATCTAATTCACCGTAAATTCCACGTTTTTCTACTTTTACATTACCAGCTAGGGTAACTTGTGCTACGGTAAAAACTACGGCCAAAACCTACAAAAAATATATATATTACCTTATGCAAAAAAAAATTAAAAAAATCCCAAAACAAAAAAAAAATTGGGCATATAAAAAAAATAGTATTTTTAAATTATAATTTTAAATAATTTATTTTAGTTACCTGGAAGGACTTCATGTTGATGCTAAAGATGTGAATGATGCGTTTAAAAACTGATGGTGGGTCTTTTATACTTAAAATTTGCAATCATTAATAATATAATTTTTTAATTAATTTAGGCAAAAAGTTATGTACTTTCTCCATATTTCATCTATAAATCAATGGATTGTTATTATTTAATTATAATTAAATCAAATAATATGCAGATTTTTGATTAAATTTACATACATATAGCAGAAACTAACAAAAATATAACATCTGTTTGATACACCTAAATTTAACTACCTATATGATGAAAATTTGTTACATATATGCTACATTTCTTAATATTATGACAATTGTTTATGTAATGATGCTGCTCTTTGGTTTGGATCTTGCAACTTTTAAGACCATAGCTTTTTAGCTCATTTAAAAAAAACTAAATTACTAAAAATGGTGTGCGTCGAGGTGTGTATACTATTTTTCCTACGACCTAACACCTAAACATGTCTTTAAATTAAACTACTTTCTAGTACTATACACATTTTATTACTTAACTATAAATGACGTCACACTAACTATTTTTTCAAACAAGAAGAGGAAAAAATAGGTTAGGTATAATTTTTTTGGGTAAGCTAGACGATAAAAATATTTGTAAGAATGTTTTGCCAGGCAAGTGCAAGAACGGATTAAACTGAAATAATTTCAAATAATCGTCATCATCAACATCATCATCATCATCATTCGTGGATAATGTAGGTACCTATAATAAATGAGTTAAATAAAAGTAAGTAATTCATAAGCTTTATGCAAAAATGTTCTTGCAAAGTTATGACAAGCCTAGTTTTTTCCTTGTAGACCTCATTTTTGGTTCTCAATTTCAAATATCGCATAATAAACAACTCAATCAACTTTTTAACCTTGAAAAAGATTTTGGTATAATAGTGTCCTACTTTGCCAACCAACTATGACGTCATTTAAACAACACTCTTCAAGCCATACTAGTATGTTATAGTAACGATAATAAAATTTGGTTTAAGTGAACCCCACTAAATGTGTGACAAGTATTTCTTTCTCAAATTCAATTATGGATTTCTCATCAACTTTTTTAGGAGTTGGTTACTTTCTGCAAAAAGCCCTCCAAATAAGATATTTATCTATAACAATTATTGTATTACAATAAATTAAATTGTCTACTTAAGTAACAATTTATAACTTTTTTTCCTGGATCTATACTTTTTTGTGTAGGAGTTATTTATAGTTGCTCTTTAGTTTTAAAACTCAATTTTGCTTTCCCGTTTTGAAAATTTTCAAATTTTTGGAAAAGCCTTTTATTCGAATATGTTCGTGCAAAAATGTTCTTTTTTTTGTGTATTTTTGCGTTCTATGACGTCAAACTTTTTTAGCTGATTTTAGACCCTCTCCCCCATGTCACAAATTGTCACAAAGTCTTGACCCCCCTCCCCCTATGTGACGTCACACCTTTATTTTACTAAAAAAAAATTGATGTTAGATCCAAACCAAGCAAATATATCCCAACTTTGAAATTAACAAAGTTCCCAACTCAAAAAAAAAAGTTTTAAAGTGTTAAAATCTTAGGAAGTGGGGATAGAACAAACCAATACTGGTCCTACGAAATATCTTTTTGGTCGAATAAAAGGTTAAATTTATATTATATTATACACGGTGTATTTGAAAGAGGATCCGAAATTTTAAGGTGTTATTCTACATCATAAAATATGACAAAAAGTGGTAAAAAAATCTGTTTTTATTTAATAACTTTGGAACCCTTTGAGATATAGCAACGAGGTTTTGCATGTGAACTAATCTTAATAAGGCTCATCTTCGTATGTTATTTTCATGTTTTTATTTCAACCAGGGGTGTGCGAAACGGGGGGACCTTATCAGTTTTTTGTGGGCCTTATTAAGATTAGTTCAAGTGCAAAACCTTGTTTCTATATCTCCAATAGTTCCAAATGTATTAAATAAAAACCGAATTTTTTAGCCACTTTCAAAGGGGCTTATCTCCCTTAAGACGTATTTTTAGACATATCTTTATAGGGACTTTTTGTCATATTTTATGATGTAGAATCACACCTTAAATTTCGGACCCTATTTCAAATACAGCTTGTAGATTATAATAGCTTCTCTAAAAAAAATCAACACAATTTTCTTTGCATAAAAGGCAATATGTATAAATTAAGTCCATTAGGTATTTGAAAATTATTAACTTAATTATGCTCCATTTCTTGTAACTTTGATTCTTGTGGGACTGTCAAGGTAACTAAGGTTGGACTAGAATGTATCTAGCTTATTTTTTCTACTTTTGATTTTTTAACCACTGTTCTAGTATAATTAATATATAATAAATATGTAATGTAATGCCTAACCGTCAACAAACAATAAATTTACTCTTTGTATCTTTGAGAAGAAAATAGAATAGAACAGACAAAAATTGATAATAAAGATTCATAAAGATTAGGAAATAACATTTAAATAGTTATTTTTCTACGATCTAATAGAAAATTTAATATTTCTACAAATACCTACAAATAAAATTTTTAGAATTCAAAATAACCTATTTCTTAGTATTTTACATTTCTGCTCGTTACCATGACAGCAAGCAGAAAAGTGATTTTTTTCGCGCGCACAGTGTACGCAACCTTCATGTCAATCGTAAAACAGCTAGCTATCAGTTATATGCTACGAGATGTTGGTCCGCAATTTTTTTTAATATGAAATTATTATTTATTTTTAATCAAATCTCAATTTCGTGTGCTAAATATTTGTGTGCTATATATTTGTTGTTACGAAGGGAATCATGGAGAGTTATTGTGATTAGGATTTTACTTTTACATCAACAGATTTTCAGGAAATTGTACTCAAGTGCTGCGACATTGTAAGGTATTTATTTATTTCAGGCAGTAAATTTATAACCTTACAAATTATGGTCTGTTTTTTCGAGCAAGACAGTAAATTAAAAATCGTACAGTGAATATTTTAAAAACAGATTCGAGTATTGGATGTGCGAATATACTAAATATTGGATCTATTTTATTTTTAAAATAGTTTACAATCATTAGCAGTTAGAAACGCTAGAAAATGCACCGCGGGTATTTTTTTTTCAAGCAGAACACTGTAAAATAAAAAATTAGAATGCCTTGTTGTTTTATTAAAAAGTCGAAATGTCCAACTCTACGTTAAAATAAACCCTGCACTAAAAAGTAACACTTTCGATGTAGTTTTGATTAAAAACTGCTTTGAATAGATTATATAAATAAATAATTAATTATGATTAATTATTATGATTTGGACAGAACTGTGAGAAATAATAGTTTAAACAAACGTTATTTACTAGTTAAACAAATATAGATAATAAAACTAACATGCTTCACCTAGAGCTTTATATTGAAAGTATATTTTTCTACAATTGAAAAAGTTATTTTCAAAACTTTAAGTATCACAATTCATGAATAAAAATATTTGACTGGTAGTTTTTGACTAATTAAGAATAAAAACCTCATTTAAAATTACGGAAATACCAGGATGTTTAGTTACTTTTATGATTAGGTATTAGAATGATAAGGCATTTTATATTAATCCAGGAAAACTTTTCTTGTAGGTGTTGTTTTTATTAAATAAAATATTTCCTACGAGGAGTATACATTTAAAGTCAAAGAAAACAGTATATTATTATTTCACAATTTATTTGCAGTTAATGTTATTATTGTAAAACACATGCATTTAACAACTTTAAAAGAATATTTTAAAAAGAAAGAACCCGATGGAATGACACATTTATATAAACAGGATATGCAATAAATTTTATTAGAGTTGGGCAGGATACTTATTTGTAGATAACAATATTTTGATTTATACAGTTATCACTATAAATCACCTTCACAATTTTATATCAGTTATTTCTTTTACATGGTCAAGATGTGAGAAAATTCCAGAGGATAACGTATAAAATGTAGGGGGAAATACACATGAATTGGACAATTTTGTTTTTTTTTCAAACAGCTGCGAAAATTTTATTTTTAATCTTTTTTACGTATTTTTTTTAGTATCATGTTTGGAAATAAAAGAACACTTAAAAAAAACAAAAAGTGTCCCATTCATGGGTATTTCCACGTATATCAGCTCCTACAGCCAAGCAGCCCTTGATGCACTACATCCACTCTCATACAGAAGTGTCTAGAAGCCCTGGAGTAGCTAGCTTTAACATTTTGCCCCATTTGGGTCCCTGAAGAGTGTCCAGGGACACAGCGGGGTTTTAGGCAACCAGCCGTCTACAGACGGAAGACAAACTTGCTAGACTCGAAGCCTTGTAAGGGACCTGAAACCATACTTGGTATCACAAGTTACAGCAGCCATCAATACAAATGTACTAAATAAATATTTACTCAATACTTGGACTGAAAATTAAAACAAAGTTGGTGAAACAGTACGAACAGCAGACAAAGGTCTTCTATCCGGTTCAAGCAAGTCAAAAACTGTATGGGTACTGCTAGGAAAGTCGGGTAACTTTTCAGATGAATTTGAGTCACATGGTTTTTATTTTTAATTCTGTTCTTTCATAACATTTTTAATGGAAAACGGGTTGGCTATAATGAGTACTCGGCGAATTTCCTGTACACGCATAGGCGCCGCGTCGACTCTAGCGTTGACTCGAGGTTTTAAATATTTGCATTTTTATTTCTTTTTATCTTGATTTTTTTTAATGATTCCATTTAAACGAGTAAGGTGGGAAAAAAGTTATCGATAAATATAAATTAAAAACTTTCGTATTCTTAAAAGATAAAAATAGAATATCGTTATTTTCTTTGAAAAACACCTATATATATATATACATACAAATCTATAGTTAATATGTATAGTCAATATTGTTGTGTGTAACAAATTAGTTGTCAAATGTTTAGATTTAGTGACCGTTATCAAATTTTCCCTCATAATTCGGCAAAATTATTCCGTAAGCCTGGAAAAATGAGTCTGGAACACCCTGAAATGTTATAAAGTGAGCACTATTTACTACATATTACTATTAGTAAAATAAAAGAACTATATTTACCCATTTCAATTTTAAGCACTTCATTCATTCGGTTAAATTATACAGGATAAAAGTGTTCAAGAAACATTAAACCATCCGTTAAAAAAAATATAAATTTATTTTAAAGAGAAAATAAATAGATAAAAATTAAATCACATTTTATTGTCAAATCACAGAATAGCAGAAACTCTATATCTATCAGGGCTCTCATATGTATTTTGAAATTGATCGTAATTGAGTTTTGGTTTAAAATTTATTACTTCTGATTCATACTTTACTCTGGATATTACCCATATTATGTAGATCATCATTACTAAAAAAATATTTAGACGTTAAAACTCTAACACTAGATCTAAAAAAACAACAACAAAAATATTATTTTTTTAGCGACCATATTTGAAAGAATATACCTAAAATAGTATATTCTATAACTAGTATGGAATAGACAATATTCCGCGAGAGCGGAAAGTTTGTCATACGAGCCGGCAGGCGAGTTTGACGGTCCCGCGAGGCCGGAATGACTATTCTATACGTGTTGTAGACTATACTTTTTCTTCAACTGCAATTATGAAACACTGTATGGCTTTAAACTGCGGGCAAGGTTAAAAACAATGTTTTTTGTGACACGAGATTGTAAATGTAACAAAACACATATTTTTAAATGAAGCAATTAATGTTATTATAAATTTTATCAGTAGTTAAAAAAGATTTTTATTTAATTTTAGCACATGTTTACAAATTATAATGCAAAAATTGAAGGTTATGTCAGATTATTGTGACAGATATCAGGTTTAAATATTTAACAATAGATGGAGCAGTTTTATTTTTTTGAACTAAATTGATAAAAAACTGGTCAAATATTAAGAAAAACTAATAAACTGTATGTAATTTTAACGCAAAACTTTAAATTGCATTAAATTATTCAATATTTTATGGTAAAATAAATATATTTTTGCTACGTTTGCTACAGTTTTCTTTACTTTTATAAAGAAGAGATGGCACTACATGTGCTCATTCTAACACTTGATACGGAATATGGAGCTAGAATGGATTCATTCTGTGTTTGAAAAGTGTGTGTATTTGCTTACATTCTAAAGCAGTAGTAGAAAAAATATATTCTTTCGGTAGGTATATAGCAAAGCAAAAAGTCCTTTGCGAATCTACTTTACATTACGATATTTGAGGCACTTTGAACTAGACACGTTATATCAGTATAATATTGTTTGATATAGTCGAATTCTAGCGCATAATGTCATTATCTTACAAATATAATAATTAATATGATTATATACCTCCGAGTGATAATGCTGTTCCAATTAAACTATATCCAACATAATCAGTTCCTTTTAAAACTATGTAGATGCCTGATCCTAAGGTTAAGGGTAGAATTATACTACTATAAACTATTTCACATTTTAACCATATACGTAAAAATTTATTATTTTTCTAAAAAAAATATATCGATAAATCGAGTCATACCTAGTAAGTATACCATACAACAAATATATGGCACAGTTGGACCCACAAAAAAAGCAAGATTTAAATATGCTAAAATGTCAATTTTACTAATTATTTTATAGTTTAAGTAAGATTTTAAGAAATAGGTTAGATTAATTTGAGAATTAATTGTCAGTTTTTTCAATGATTATTACAGAAAATGTATGCGAATAATGTCGTATATTAAAAAAATAATAATAATAAATAATGAACTGAAAAAATATTTAGAATATTTAATCAAATCAAAAATTAAAACACAATATTTAGTAAATCTTATGAAAAATTGAAAATTTGAAGTCTACTAACCAAACATATAATTTATGAAAATTATTAGGTCTCTATAGAGATCACTAGCCACAATCACTTCCTTACATCCTGCTTCCAATAAACTAATAGTTTGAGATTTCTTAACATTTCTTAACGCATTTCTAATAACTTTATAATTATTTTGACAGATATTGTCAACATGACAACGGCTTTGTTTGTATTGTAATTATTATCGGATTCAACTGTACTATAATACCATACCTATAGCTAATCCATTTAAGATATGAGGTAGGTACTTACATGTAGAACTCCAAATATCAAAAATATGGATAAGCCAAAAGGAATTATCATTGATATTCCAATAGAAACCACAACGTACTTTTGAACTAAAACAAAATATTCAAAAATATAAGGGAAAGTTTTTTTTTACAAAAAATAATGTTGAATTCTGTGAGCAGTAAAATTCACTGGTAACTGTGCAAAATAATTAGACTTTCATTATTTTTTACGGATTCTACGATAAAATTACATTAATTACAGTGAAAATTCAGTGAATTTTATGGTGGATTATGACAAGTAAACTTTCACGACAATAGAGTAGACGCCTCAGGAGAACAACACATATTGGTTGTTTTGAAGATAAAGACAGATGACTACTTTTTTGAATTTTATGGTTATATCTGTTGACGGTTACAGTTGTAACTGTCAACAAATATAACCTTAAAATCAAAATTAATTACTAATTACCGTTATTTTATACACTGTTGAAATTAACCACTACAAAAATGGTCTTCCAATGACCTTAAAGGGAAAAGTGAGTGATTTCAGACAAAGTAAGTGACAGTCTACCGCCCACTAAATATATTATTAAATTTTACTATACTAACATTTAGGTGTAAAGTTTAGTTCGCCATCTTGAACTTCTATATATGTGGAGAGAAATGTAATAATTATAAACAAGATAAGGAATATAACCTAAAAAAAATAAAAAATAAACAATTGGGCACTTGTATTGGAATAAGTAGTAAGCATATTGCTCATATACAATTACAAGAGCGTACAAATATTAAGCTGCCGAAGAAGGGTATATCCGCAGGTCTTGAGTATACCTGTTCAAGATATTGTACTTTAGTTTAAGAGCTGGTGACCAAAAAAAAGAATAAAAATTTTTATTTTTTTGATTTTTTTTTAATTTTTTGTTTTTCGAAAATTAAAAAAAAATAGCATTTTGGAAAAAATATTTTATATTGTTTGTGTATTTTTTTTTTAATTTGTTTGTTTTTTTTCTTTTTAAAAGAATTAAAATTCTTTCGTTTTTCAAAAAATCATCTTAAAAGTTATTTTTTTATTTTTGTTTATTTTTTTTTAAATTATTTGAGAAAATGTAATATATGAGGAGTAAACCGCAGAGGAATTCAGGTATACAAATTGGAGGTAATCTGGAGGAAATTCTTGAAGGTTACGAGGTAATCTGAAGGAAATCTTTAAAGATTTCCTCCTTTTTGGTGAAAATCTTAGAAACTTGAGGTAATCTTTGTAGGTAACCTGGAGGAAATCTTTGAAGATTTCCTCCTAAAAGGAATTCAGGTGTAAAAAATTTTGTCAGCGGTTTGCCCCTCGCAATATACCATTTACTGTTATTAGTATATAATGGAAGCACATATATTCACGGCTTGTTTTATTTGTCACTTGCTTTTATAATCCTTGCTAATAAACAGGCATCGGTGAATTTCCAGTGCTCGCATAGGCGCCGCGTCGATTCTATCGTTGACGCGAGGTTTTAAATATTTACATTTGTATTTTCTTGGAAAAACACCGATATATTTACATAATCATAGTTAATATGTATATTCAATATTGTTGTGTGTAACAAACCTTTACAAAAACTTCCCTCATAATTAGGCAAAATAATTCCGTATGTTTCTGTGTTTATTTTCAATGTTGATGAGTCATAACTGAATTTATTCCGATTAATGCTAATAAAGCCTCCAATTTAAATGAATGTACTCACAGATTGAAATATGATTAAAGGATACTTCCATAACTTTAGTGACCAAAAATTCTGAATAGGCATTTCACCGCATCTACTTGGTTGCTTCTACACATTGTTTTATGATAATAACAATAAAACTATAATTAAAAGTTGATAAATGTTATCAGTTTATCTGTAAATATTATATATTACTTTATCTATATAGTGAAAAGTAAATCCTTTATATCAGGGTTGGACTTGTAATAATAGCCCTCCTTTTGAAATCGCGCTTTAAAGGAAATATACTAAAGCGGAGTTTACACTTGAGCAATTTAAAAGAAAACCTACTGAACAGTTTCAAGCACCTTGTCAAAACATTGGCAGAGTTTTCTTCAATCTTGTTACTTCAAATTTTAAATTGACTTCTTAATTATTAAATACAACTTCTACCATCTCCAAAATTCATATCCATATATCTTCCGACATATGTTTGTACAGATAAACATATTTGTCTAAAATTTTTAATTTAATTTTTCTCAATTAAAATTAAACCCGGGTGGATCTCCAGCTTGACAGTCTAGCCTTTTAATGGCAATTTAGTCAAAAATAACGTGTCGTCATTTATGACAGCCGCTTACTTAGGGATACATTTTTTGTCCCTTACCTCATAATCTGTGAGTGGTGCAGCAAAAGACATATTAGCAAAAAAATCTATTTTTATTTTTACGGCTTTCGATGTATTGTACATATCTACGTTCATTAACGTAAAAAAAATAAATCGATTTTTTTTTGCTAATATACCTTTTTGCCGCACCACTCTCATATAAAGTTTAATAGCTATTTTTCTAACAAGTGCGGAAAAGCCTCTTTACGCATGCTTTAGGAACAATACTATTCCTACCAGCAGGGTTAAAATCGAGGGGTCCCGCAATAGGTTTTGGGTGCGTCGTCTCCTTCAAAATCGGAAGTCTTTTGCAATATTTCGAAAGATTTCCTAAGACTTCCTATAATTTTCAAAAACTTCCCGGACTTCTCAAAGGTTTCCTAAGACTTCTTACGACTTCCTGAGATTTCCTAAGACTTCTTACGACTTCCTGAGATTTCCTGAGACTTCCTCCGACTTCCCAAAGATTTATAGTGACTTCCTAACAACTGTTTGCAATTCTACGCATGCGTATATAAGAAACTGCGTTACGAGGTAGGAAGAGGTTACCTCTGGCCAAATTTTGCGTAATTTATGGTAGAAACTTGGGCAGACATTTATTTTTTTGTGTAATAAAACTATATCTCCTATTTATTTAAAAGTTTAATTATTTATATTTATAGTTTAGTATAAAGTATAAACCTCGGTATAAACAAAAACATAACTGTTATGCCATATATCATAGCTTTTGTAATATCGTAGCAAATGCTATATACGTTACGCCACGATAATATACAAATAAGTATAAAAGTTCCGATAAAAAGAACAAAAAACACAACTAAAATAAAAAGAAACTCCATTCTAATATTTAAATAAATTTATATTGAACCGAAAATTGCATGCTTTTTACGATTTCACCTTAATTTTTAAAAATCGATCACTTTCTCGCGAAATAGACAAAATGAAGTGTGCTGCCGATATGCCGAAAACCACGCCACTTACACGGCGCGTGTGGAGGGGGTAAATTACACCGTGTTTTCCAAGTATTTTTATTAAAATAACGACTAAAGACTTCCCAGACTTCCTGAGACTTCCTGCGACTTCTCAAAGACTTCCCGGACTTTCTGAGATATCCTAGTGACTTCCTAGACTTCCTGAGACTTCTCAAAAACTTCCCAGACTTCCTGAGACTTCCTAGAGACTTCCCAGACTTCCTGGCGTCGTCTCCTTCATTATTGCGGGACTCCTCGGTTAAAATAAAATATACTTTTATATTTTATCAAATAAATCGATATAAATCTTATTTTTATAATTTTTCAATAAGAAAATTAATTAACAGGTAAAAAAATTAAACATTTTTATAATATTATGAATAAATATAACAAGAATAACACTACGCAATTAAGAAATTAAAAAATATTTATGCGTGCGGAAAGTGATCTTTTCGCACGCTCGTAGGATAAAATTATTTATTTTCTGACGTACAGTTCTATTTAATTATAATATGCTTAATACACTTAATATTAAATTTGTGACCCCGACTCTGATCCCTATTTAGCCAGGTAGATATTTATCTCTAGATATTCATTCATTTTATGTATAAAGATTGTTTGATCGAGAATTAATTGTCTATGCTAATATAAATGGATTAAATTTAAAAATTTGATAAAATTATATTTTGCAGGGTCTGACTTAAATTCTGAACAGTATAATAATAGATATTTACGATACAAGTGAGTTAACAGCATCATTTACGCGTGTGGGATTAGTTAATTATTATTATTTAATTATGCACATTAGTTAACTCAAGTGTACAATATTTTATCTACGCCCGTAAGCTGAGAAGCTCAGAAGCCCAGGCTTTTGACACCCCCAGCACCTTAATTTTAGTTCAGAACTATTCAGAATATCATATGCTGTACCCTTTCATAGAGGAACTGAGACATAATAATGCTTATGTCGCTTAGGCCCTTATTGTTTATCGAAACCGGACTTGTGATACATCAATCTTTTGGTAAGATGGAGTAGATTCAATTTCTGGTCCTAAATCCCACCTAGAGCTTAATTTCAGTAGTAGCATTTGTCGTCAACAACAGATATAAAAAGGAATTTCTTCCGGAAAATTTTAGAACGCACATTCAATTCGATAGTTAAGGAAGAGATTTTGTGCAAAAATAACCCCAAAACTCGAAATTTTGGGGTAGTTTAACCTATTTGAAATTCAGGGTATCGTTAGATGAAATCTGAGGAAACAGACTGACAATTCACGTTCTAAAGTTTCCCTGAAAAAAATTCTTTTATTACCGGCAAGTGTAAAAATTCAACGGAAATACACGTGTCTGGGGTTGACGACAAATGCTACTCTGAAATTAGGGTCTAGGGGATTTAGGACCAGAAATTGAATTTACGCAACCTTAAGAAAAGATTAATTTATCACAAGTCTGGTTTCGATAAACAATAAGGGCCTAAGCGACATAAGCATTATTAGGTCTTAGCTCAACAGCTATGAAAGGGTGCAGCATTTGATGTTTTCGTTAATAACTTTCTGAAAACAAAATTTTTCAAGTCCAAATCTTTATCAATTTAAGTCCAACGATTCCATTTTATACCCGATACCACAGTTCTGAACTAAAATTAAGGTTCTGGTGGTGTCAAAAGCCTGGGTTTCTGATGCTATTCCAGCGTTGCGAGAGAAGCAGTTTAAAAGTCAAGCTGACTTAAAATTTTTAATTTTGACATGCACATTGCGAAGGAGTTGATGTTTGTCATCCGAGCCGCGATAGCGGTGAAGGGGTCCGTCCACGAGTGAGGAATAGCCATTCTACACGTGTTGCAGACTATACTTTTTCTACGACTGAACTTTTATACATTCTTTTCTTTATAAATTACATAATTCCAAAAATTTTAATCAAAAACAATAATTTACATACAATAATTTAATTTTTATCTAATAATTTAATATTTAATAGTAAATTTTATATTTCGTTGATTTTGCTAAAAATATGAAACCTATTACGGAATGTGCTATATA
Organism: Brachypterus glaber; assembly: GCA_958510825.1. Taxonomy (NCBI): domain Eukaryota; kingdom Metazoa; phylum Arthropoda; class Insecta; order Coleoptera; family Kateretidae; genus Brachypterus; species Brachypterus glaber. The sequence goes on from OY294050.1 coordinate 21,760,173, forward strand.
TCGTAAGAGTTTTCTGCACTGATAAAAAGGATTTATTTGGATATGGCCAATTAAATTATTTGGTTGTAACAAATTTTATTTAAGTCAAATAAATATTTAGTTCATGTAAACAAGTATTTTAATTTCAAAATGAGTTATTAATAGGAACCGAATAGTTTATTTGACAGAAATAAAATTTATTTACCACAACCAAATAATTCAATTGGCCGTATCCAACCATTTGTTTGGTTGACCCAAATTAACTGTTTTATCAGTGTGTGCGATTTGACAAACATTCTAAGACAGCCGTAGAAAAAGTACTTATTTATAATTTTTAATTAATTTTACTGCAGTCGTGGACAAAAGACGAGGTGCAAAGGGTCAAGTTTGGCTAAAATGCGTGTATATTTAAATAACATATATGACAACCGTTTGTTTCAGCTGAAGGCGTTGTTGCCACATTTAACGTTTTAGTCAATCGAGTCTAATCGAGAGTTAAACGTGCTGTATATTTTATACCATTTATTGTAAAATTTATCTGTGTAAAGCATATCCGTTTTGCGTATGCTTTTTAATAATTATTTTAATTTCAAATAATTATAGTTCTTTTATAAAAGTCCTTGACAATGCTTATATTTTTATTTTTTCCAATAAAATGTTAATATAATAAGTGCATGTAGGGAAGAAAAGATACCTGCTTGTTGGTAGCACGTAGGAGTAAAATTCTGGTGTACATTTTTTTTCAGCGGTTTGCCCCTCGAAATAAACCAATTTCTCCTCCCCCCACATATTTTGAAAAGTTGCATATTTCATGGATCCAAAACAAAAGTTGCATATTTCATGGATTTAAAATAAAAAAGTTGCATATTTCACGAAAACTTTTTAGTCGAAGAAAAAGTTGCATTTTTTGGCTAAAAAAAGTTGTAATTTTTGACCTTCGACCACTAAATATTCTTCGCTATGGCCTTGACTAAAAGACAAAAAAAAAGAGAAGTAAAGTCACAATTGTAAAATGTCAAAATTAGAGCGTCCAGTAATTTTTTTGTGGTAAATATTTTTTCTTATTGTGAGAGATTTAAAACATTAAGATAAGAAAATTGTATGTATAATAATAGTTTAAGCTGTATATTATTTATTGGGCTTTTGTTTTGTCATTTAGGAGTGTTTTTTCGTTAGATAAAGTACTTAATACATAACGTAAAATTGATCACTGGGGCTAGTTGTCGCATTTGGTTTGGTACTAGTTGTCGCATGATCTGGAGATATGTTCATTTTTCAATTTTTTTAATTCAAAACTGTGTTAAAAAGTGAAACTTTGACAGTAAATAAAATCATTTATTAAATTAAATTAAAAAAAAATCGAAAAAATATTATTTAATTATAAAGATGACAATTTTGCACCAAGAGTAAAAAGTTAAATACCAATCGGCTTGTGGGGGGGCACACGTCTTATTAGTTATTTATAATTTTTATATATGACATTATAATTCTTAAAAAAAATATACCTCAACAAAGTGCCCCGTGACGGGGCAAATTGTCGCATTTGTGAAAACTTCACAAACAAAAATTTTAACTTTAATCGCCTATAAATTCTTTCATGTTTTTTCTTTAAATAATATTACTGAAACATGCAGATAAAATTACCATTTGGTCAATTTAAAAAACAAACAAAAATAAAGGAAAAAACTGACTGAAAAGGGAACGTTCAAGTATTACTTAACGCAAATTTTGATCATTTTCTACTGAGGTCCGAAACAAACTGTAAAGTAAATTAATTAATTTTTTACATAAAAATGCTACTTTGATAGTTTTTCCCTGCAGACTTTTATTGTTTTAGTATTTAGGACCCTTTATAATGGACTAACTTTAGGTAACTTTTAAAAAATTAAAATGACATACTTTTGATTTTTGTATACTAAATTCTTAATACCATTCTAAATAAAGTTTACCTAAATAAAGTAGGCCTAGTAAGGCCAACTATTATAACTTTATTTGATAAAAGTTTAAAAAGTTTTTGAAATTAGTGGGTAAAAGAAAAATAAATAAATTAATTAAAACCTATTAGAAGTTATATAATAATTATTGTTTTCTATTATATAATATGTTATTATATACACTGCCCCACATTAAATTCCGGACACCTAAAAAATTGACATTTTTTAAATTTAAATATTTCGAAAACTAATTAATAGATTTGACTGATTCTTTTTTGTTTTAGAGATTAAACATTCTCTACTTTTGTTTGTTTTAAGAATAATTAAAATTTTTTTTTTCGTATTAACAGCAACAAATAATGTACAACTATGTTTTTTTGCCCTATCTTCTAGGACTTGCATGGTACGCCACTGCAACTGTTTATCAAACTAAAGTTTTTCTTATTGCCGCAGTTTTAATGAATATTTTCTTTTTTATTTTTTTTTTTACATTTTTACTTCTGGTTTAGGAGATATCAGGATTTTCCTGAAAGTTGTCACTTTTTCAGTTAACTTAAAAAGTACTACACACATGAATTTGATTGATGCTGTGCTTTAAATTTGAAGCTTAACCGAGTTACGTTTTTCTTCTAATCAAGTTTATCAAAAACATAAATTGGGTTTAAAATACTTGAATTGAAGAAAAAATAGGGTCACTCCGTCTGGCTGCAGTTCTTACTTGAGTGGCATTGCAAGAAGAATGGGCACAAATATCCCAACAGAATATTGTCCCCTCATTAAAGCATGCCACTTAGTTTGAGGGAGGCTATTAGAGCTCGTGGTGGTAATACTAATTATTAATTTTGTTTTGTATTAGTTTGTTATTGTGTTATTTTATTGTTTTAAGTTTTCATAAAAACGTTCATTTCAATTTTTTGCGGTTTTTTATTTTTTTTCCATTTTTTTAAATTTCAACATAAAATTTCACTTAGTTAAGTACAATTTAAAACATTCTATTGTTTCTCAGTAATTAAAACAATGATTTTCCGTTTCCGTTTTTTTTTCTGGTTTAGGAGATCAGCATTTTCCTGGAAGTTGTAATTTTTTCAGTTAACTCAAAAAGTACTAAATCAGCAGAGTTTTTTATTTGAAGCTCATGTCTTTTACTTCTTCTTCTACAGTTTCTTCATCCCGGGGCAACTTTCTATTGCCGTCTGACGGAGGCTTAACGGCGATTTCGCAGAACTACCGCCGGACGGAGTGACCCTATTTTTTCTTCTACTCAAGTTTTTAAAACTCAATTTATGTTTTTGATAAACTTGATTAGAAGAAAAACGTAACTCGTTTAAGCTTCAAATTTAAAGCATAGCATCAATCAAATTCATGTAGTACTTTTTAAGTTAACTGAAAAAATTACAACTTTCAGGAAATTCCTGATATCTCCTAAACCAGAAGTAAAAATATAAAAAAATAAAAATAAAATATTTATTAAAACTGCGACAATAAGAAAGACTTAATAATTTGATAAACAGTTGCAGTGGCGTACCATGCAAGTCCTAGAAGATGGGGTGAAAAACATAGTTGTACATTATTTGTTGATGTTAATATGAAAAAAAAAATAATAATAATTCTTAAAAGAAACAAAAGTAGTGAATGTTTAAGCTTTAAATCAAAAAAAGAATCAGTCAAATCCATTAATTAGTTTTCGTTTGGAAAAAATGTCAATTTTTTAGGTGTCCGGAATTTAATGTGCGGCAGTGCAGATATGTTGCACTAATGTTGCCGGCCTTAAAAAGAATAAACAAATAAATAAAGTAAATAAAAATAAATAAATAAAATACAACCATATTTCAGTTTTATTAATACAAATATAAATTTATATATAAATTTAATTTAAACCTTGACTATAGTCAAGGTCCCAATACACGCTGGTCCTGAGGTCAGTTATTATGGGTTGATTAAAAGGCATTTTCAGCAGAAAATACTACATTATCCGGAGGCAGATATCCTAAAATATATTTATTTTGTGATTTTCACTTAGGAAAGGCTTATTACTAGCCGCAGAATTTTTTATTCCTGACTCTTTAATGCGTCTTCTTACAGTTCGGATAGAACTAGAAAAATTGGTGAAGTCCAAACCAAAAAGTTTTATTAACAAACAAACGAACAGTATTTTTTCACTGTATATTTTTTAATCTATTGTAATCTATAATTATATAAAATTAATAGTTTTGTGAAAATATTACATTAAACTTGACTTTAAACCTTGTATGATATGGATTTAAAAATAATTAAACGTTTGGTTAACTAAATATGAATATAATGTTATAGGAATTGACAAAAGTTAATTATTTATTTTTTAATATTGTTAATAATTAAAATATGATATTAATAGGTAACTAAGTATTTTTAACTACACTACCCAGGTAGCAAGGGATGTTATATTACAAGAAATTAACATCACTTTTGAGTGTATTTTTAAACTAAATCATAACATCACATAATATTGAAAAATAACATGTATTTAACGTAACACGTGAGACGTGACAGCCATGTTATTTAATAACAAATATTTAGCAACGCTGTGAATATATCGCATGTCACATATTAACGTGGCTTTCACGTGAATGTCATGTTATTTTGCTTCTCACCGACGTTCGAAGCAAAAAAAAGATGATGTTGATAGAGTAAATTATTATAAGGAAATTGTATACACATTATACGATTTCCAATGGATAGGCGGCTCTGCCGGGCTTCTCAAGACCACGGACACGGATTAAAGGAATATATTCTCCTCTCAAACTGCAAGTTCGTATTTAGACTTTATCTGTTTCAATCTGTGATTGTTTCAATTACTGATTGATTTTAAATCCGATTTTTTTTATAGGGTTATAGCATTTTTAATGGTTTTATTTAGAAAAAGCTAATATCCTAGGATATTATTTAAATATTAAAGTACCAGTAACGGCATCCATAAGATATTGGATATAACAGCGCAGGAATGTGGATTTATGATGTCACAAACACGTTATTTTCGGGATGTCATTGTGTGATGTTATTAGGGGCGGACTTAGGACATCCCCACCATGCTACATTCTTGTTAAATGAGACTACAATCTTAACATCACATGTCACATGTTAACGTGGCTTTCACGTGAATGTCATGTTATTTTGTTACCTGGGTAACTAGTGTAGTTGGAAACTTTAACATGAAAAATAAGAAATCTCTTAAAGCATATATTTTTTACTATTTCAAATGGTAATTTTGGGTGTTTATATGTATATATGGGACATATCCCATTTTGGAACTTTAATAGACAGCATATATCGGTACCTCAGTTCTAAACTGTTGTATCTTGAAACTAAGTCAATTTAGTAACGCATCAAGTCACCGGAGCACACTTGAGCGTTGGCTGTGGAGAATTTATCTTTTTGTTAAATTGACTTTTACACATTTTTCTAAATCGATCAGAAAAATTAGCCTTTAACTTTCTCTCCCTAGGTTTTAATGCAAATTTTATTCTGCTGGAGCAATCACACAAATCATGACTATCCTTAACTTTTAATAATCACGGCTTCGCTACACTTACATTTGATTAACAAAACATATCTTTAAGTAAAACTAAAAAATATTTGTGCTCAACCCTCTACTGCATACTGTTTCCTGAGAGATACACAAGGTTTAATTTTTTCCAAATATTTATTCTCTTAATTTTAAACTTAACCCCGAGTACCAGTCCATATATGGATTTGCATATTTTCAAAAAGTTTTGGTTATAAAACTAATTTAAGTAAAATATGGCTTGAAAAAATATTACATATTACAAATTCTAATTTACAATCGTTTAAATTTTTTCAATTTTCAAATGAAGTGTGGAGGTTATTTTATTGTTTTGAGATAAAAGAAATAGAAAGTTATTTTAGATTTAAAAAGAATTGGTCAATAGTTTTTTTTATATTTTTGAATGAAAATTTGGAATGTAGTTTCATTCCAAATTTCGTTTTTTAAGTTAAAATTTACCCGGGACAAAATTTATATTAAATTAATTCCAAGTTCTTTCATGTATATTATTTTTATTTATGCATTTTTATGGCCTACTAAAAAACCAATATTGACTTTAAAATACCGGTATTTTCAATAAAGATTTTCGGGCAACATATCGGTATTAAAGTTTCGTTATCCCTAATTACAATCGTTTGAATATATTTACCCTTTACCGCATGATGTAACCCTCCGGGCTGTTTTTGAATATCATACAAAACAATATTGTTTATTTATTTAGAATTTACTCATCAATTGCAATATCTTTTGTGAGGTACCAATTTAGGTTAGTCTATTCTAAATAATCGAGTGAGACTAATGTAGAGATTTTTCCGAGACGCGCTTTGTGAGTTTAGGGCTTGCCTGCTGAAAATTGTGAAAGAGTTTTCCAAAAGCTTGGGAAAACTTGCCAGTATGGTATATTAGTAGGCAGGTAAGTCCGTTCAAAATTATAAAAGAGTTTTTTGTTTTTAAATAGTAATTTTAAATCGTATTCGCCGCAGAATAAAATAAATATATTAATAAAAAGTGTTCTATATAAATTGGATTATTACCCATGTTCGAGAAAGATAAGTTATTGATGTAAACTAACCTTTTACAAGAATACGCTGAATTATTAATTCTTAAATATTCTAAATTTAGTATTTATTCTTTATTTAAATTTTATTGATATAATTTACTTTGATAATTTATAATTTTATTTATTAAATAATCATTTAATCCAAATTTTATTCTTTTTATTTATTTTAACAGGAAATTTTAACAGGAAAACGATTATAAATATTTCAGGGCTAAGAACCTCCTCCGAAGTTAACTATAACTTCATCCCTTATCCACGAAACACCCATAAGATCTTTGCTTTAGTCTTTTAATAGAAAACTCAGAGAGGTCTTTATCTGACCTTGGGGTTTTAAAATGATGCCAGCGGGTGTTATAATAGGAGTTTCCGTGGTGTTACAATGGTGGCACCTGTGGTTCTATATAGAGTCGCAGGGGTGTTACAATGGATTAATTTTATAAACAACCGAATATTTGCCAGTACTAAGATATTTTCGCTTGAGATTAACTCTGGTGCCACCTTTTAACGAAAGGTTTAAACTATATATTTAAAAATACAGGGTGATCATTTGAAAACGAGCCACCCTAAATATCTCCAAACTAAGCACAATTTGAAAAATCTAAAAAATAGGTCAATTTGATTTTTTGAGGGGGAAACTTAAATATATAGTTTTGGGAGTTCTATCTCTCACCCCCTAACCCCCAGCTACCCCAACATTAAAATCTAAATAGGAAAATTCCATTTTCTGATAGTCATTTGAAAGAGCTCATAAAATGCTATCTTTTGGTTTAAAAAAAATTAAATTTACCTACCCTTAACTTAAGGGTTGATCATTTAATTGTAGAATAATTGGAACAAAATACTCACAAAAATAGCTTAATATTTAAAAAATAATTAAAATAGGTTTGATTCATGGGGTTGGAACTTCTACCCCTTAGTTACTAACCACCCCATTTTTTTATTTTCTTTATCACAGAGAAAAAAATGTCAATAAAACATCAAAATTTTAGTAAAATTTTAAAGTAGTTATATTTTCATTAAACGATTTGGAGGCTGAAAAAAAATATTAAGTTTTGAAAAGGAACCACTGGCAGAGGATATATATTGAAGAAGAAGCGGCTGGATGAATATAACTTCAAAAGAAAATGACTAATGTAAACTTCATAACTATTATTTGGAATATTTAAAACAAAATTAATGGAGAGTCCCTAGCACAAGCCAAAAGCTTATTTGGGGCTCTCCATGACACTGTAATTAAATAAATAATAATAAATAATAATAATAATAAAAAATAATAATAATAATAGTCCGGGCTTAAAGACCCACTTATTAACTTTAACAACTTATATTCAATAACTGAAGTTACTAGGGGTTAAAAATATACAGAATCATTCGATATTTATCAGTGTACTTTTGCGTTGTTGTAGTCGGGTAAAATCTATAAAATTTTCAAAAATTAGGTATAGATGATCTTGCAGGTATAATATCAAAAACTAGCATAGTGAAACTTTATCTTTGATAATATCCCTGGGATATCTTCTAACCATATCAAAGGGATATCTTCTGGATTTAATGTCCTTATGTTTCTGAAATCTAAAGACGAATTATGAATGATAAAAAATAGTTCATAAAAAATTATATAGGCTACGTAATACAACGGCTGGCACTAGAATTATTAAAACCCATCAATAAATGATGATACGCGGTATCTTTAGCCTTGCAATGGATGTTCATAAATATCCCCACCACTGGTCAATCCTTTTTAAGGATTTAATTTGAAATAGTTAGTCTACAGTTAATATTGCGATAGTTAAAACCTAATTAAAGAAGCTTTGTCAAATTTAGAACTTAAAAATAAAGATATTTTTTAGTATGAATTGATGAAAAGACAAAAAGTGAAAGAATTTTTAATTTTTGCTTTTCCTCAAATAAGAACTGTTGAATTTTCGTTTAAAACTTTAAGATATTTCAATAATTCGAGAAAAAAGTGGAAAAAACGTCCCAAAATGAAGTTCCCCATGAAACTTGGAATAGCCTGTGCCGGTTTACTGGTTTTTATAATTTTTGGTGGATTTATCGGTTTTCCAAAACTTATTTCTTCAAAAATAAAAAGTGTAAGTTTTAAAAAATCGTTCTTTATCGAGCTGTAAATTGTATTGTAATTTTTTTTAATCATTATGCTCCTTTATTGCATCAATAATAACACAGGTACACAAAAAAAAATCTTCTGTCCCAGAGATGCAACATATACAATTCATGTATTTTTGGCCGCTGAACACGAATCCGATGTCAGTTTTGACCAATTACATTACATTACATGTTTGTTTAACCTCGTACTATTCTACTTAATTAAGCATTCCCTAAGTCCAGGACTTGTGCGGGCTAGTAGTAGAGGGAACCACCGGCTTATACTGACTTTCGAACCAGTTTTATTGGATGTCCGCTTCACTTACGCCTTAATTAATTAACTGAAAAAGGCAAATCGGCGCCAGTGAGAATCGAACCCAAGCTATTGGCTAGTAGACTTGTCATGTATAGACGCGGTAGTCCACTACACCAATCCTCCCATAAAACTACACCAATCCTCCCATACAACTACACTAATCCTCCCATACCAATCAGGTTCGCGTTTCAAAATAACCCCAAAAAATAGCTGAAATCCGCTGGTTCAGTGGCCAAAAATACATGGGAATTTTATGTCGCACATCTGGGACAGAGGATTTGTTTCACGAAATCCATTTTCGCCTATATACTCACAAAAAAAATCTACGGACTTAAAAAAACTTAAAAAGCTAAAGAAACATATCTTTTAAAAAAATGGCTGGGGGCGACCTGTAGATTTTTTTTTCAAAAATTCTAAAAAAAATCAGGGATGATATTCTTACCCCAATGAACAAATTAAAGGGATGAGACCTCCAAATTTTTCAATTTGAAATTTTGGTGGGTCACCCTAATATAGGTACAGTACCTAATGACGTAGCACGACAGTATTCCAAATTTTGTGTTATAAATAAAAACATACTAACCATGTTACAGTAATCAAAACCTCAATTGTTTAATTTATAATTTTTAATATTTGGTGCTTGGGTTCGTATGCTGCAGAAAAAATACATAGCCTGTCAATGGCCATATGTTGCCATTTTCCAAATGTAAAAGATACCATGCACTGACATGTAATTTTCAGTAAAATTACACAATTGTTATTAAAACATGTAATTTCATGTAAATCTATGTTATTTTACTTAAAAAATTTATTATTCCTAATAAAAATTTAAAAATAAAATTTAACCTCTAAATTTGTTGGTAAAGAAAAATCTTTACGAAAATAGCGCAATTTTTAAAGGATTAGTAAAAATATAGCCTCACATATAAACTATACATTTTTCTTACTACGTGTAAATCAATAAAAAAATCTATGTTTAGACTTTTTTTTTACAATAACATACATGCATTAACTTTAAGAAAATAAAAATTATTTGATTTTTATCGCATCACGATATTTTTATCGCATCAACATATTTTCTTACAATTCCAGATATACTTAATTTTAACAATATAGTAACTATTAAAACAAAATAGCAATTGTGACAGGTTGAACTGTTAGTTTGACAAAATTTAGCTATAATTAAAAAAATATTTCGTAAAATTAACAGACTCTAAATTTAATAAATACGTAATTTATTTAAACCTAAAGTTAATTAATTAGATCACAAATTATTTTTCTTTTTTTTCTGATTTAAAAAAATTTCATATTTTCTTGAAAATTTTAACATATTGAATATATAAAGAATTATTCTTTTTCATAAAACAATATATGTTCAAATATGTTTAAATAATTTTTTTAATGTTTATATGGCCTACGAGACATAAACAAACTATAAAAAATTATATTCGAACCATTTTCTTTTTGCTAAATTAAAAGTAATTTGTTTGTTCAGAATTTCATAAATAATATTTTGGATTCTCGCTACAATTTTGGAGAAAAAGGCGGTAGACCTCTATTTTAACTAAATGGAGATTTCTCCCGTTAGATTAGATGGGGACAAAAGTTCTACCCAAAAAGGATAGAATACATACATACACTCCCACTTCCACCCAAACAAACAAATTCTGTATTTGTTCTTTATTGAACAAATACAATATTTACTTGGCCGGGCGAAAAGTGTAACTATATTAAAGAAATTACTGGCGCCATCTAAATTTTAGTAGAATTATCTTATTCTACGGATTCACATTAGCTATGTTCGTTCGTGCAGCTCACTGCTACACTTTCCGGCCAACCAAATAAATACTGTATTTGTTGTATGAAAAACAAATACAGTATTTATTTGGTTGGCTGGAAAGTGTAGCACAAATGAGATAGAGATAGGGTAGACGTCTTTTGTTTCATAATTCTAGTTGTATAGATCTCCATTGGCCGAACGATTTAATTTTCAAGGCAAGATAAAAAACAGATAACCATGATCAATAGTTGGCATAATATTTTAATATGCAGGTAATCCGGAATATTGGAACTTGCGTGTATTACAGCTTTTAAAATAAATTTCACGTGCTGTAACTACATATTATTATTTTTAATTGATTGTTTACAATTTTTACAAATAAAATTAATAATGAACTAGATTGAAATAAAATTTTTCCTACGAGTATCTATAAAAACGCCAAATTTCACACAAGTAAGAAAGTGACAAATTTCATACGCATGCGAAATAATATCATACATGTGTGGAAAAGCAGCGCTATAATTTTTTTTAAATATTTACTTTTATTAGATGTTTTTTCAATTTATTTTTAAGTTTCTGGATATACAGGGTGTATCTGAAATAGGGTCAAATTTTAAGAGGTGATTCTCCATGATAAAATATGACAGAAACTTATCAGTTTTTTGTCCCAAACTTTTTTCTGTGTAATTTTTCTCTAACTTAATTTTTGGAATATGATTTCTCAAATCAAAATACATAAAAAAGGTACTCTTGTTGTAATACTGTACGATTAACCGTTTTCGTGAAAAAATCATTTGAAAGTAAATTATTATTAAATTTAAAATAAATTAAATACTAAAATGTTGAAAACCAAAATTTCAATGATGCGAAGTGAATGTACATCAAAAACTAAAAAAAAGCCTCATATACAGGTACTTCCAAAAATAAATCCTAAGGAAGCTATGGCACGGGCGTTATATATTAGCATAGAAATACCTTCAAAATTATATTTTTGGTAAATGCGCAATTTTTATCCTTATGGATGCCCCCCTTAAAATAAAATAAATCCGCCCCTGAGCTATGGTCTCCTAAAAATGCACCATTTTTAAAGGGCCATAGTTGCATTAAAATCGATTTTTCGACCTAGATGTAAAGAAACTTTTTTTCTTAGTTTTTGATATAGAATTACTCTGTATCATTGAAATTTTGGTTTTCAAAATTTTAGTATTTAATTTTTCGTCCTCGAACCGTGAAATTTTACCTTCCTTTGATTTTTTCTCGAAAACGGATAATCCCACAATATTACAACAATAGTACTTTTTATGTATTTTGATCTGAGGGCCCGACACTGATTACACAGACCAACAAGGATTTTTTATTTTCTGGCTTAATTAAGACCCACTGACTGCCAGACAAGCATTTTTTTGTTTCCATCGCTTATAATTTATATCAGCTATAAACCATAAAAATCTCATTCTTTAACACGAAGTGTAGAATTTTTAAGTTATGGACATTGGTATAAATCAACATAATGAAAAGAAGCCATTTGACACAGTTTTAGAAAGATCGAAATAAAAATAAAATTTTGGGCCACCCTAATGGCGCGGATTGTTTTTTGAAAATTTTCTTTATTTTATTTGTAATCAACGGATATCAAAGACAGTCGTATGCATAAATTCAGAATTTTGTTCCTATTTTTTTCCTGTCCCCTTGTCGGTTGTTCAAAACCCTTACACAAAAACGAAAGTTATATTTGAAATCAACTAAATTACCCAAAATCTGCTGTCAGATCCAAATCAACTTTCAAAAAGTGAAAATTTGTTGGCCTGTGTTATGAATAAATTATTATTTTATTATTAATAATAAATATTGTTGCACTTACAGGTGTAATTTCTCAGATAAATATCACAACTAAGGATTTAAATTGTCCTGTTTCATCAATATATTGATCAAAATAATTATCTTGCCTTGAATTTTTAAAAATAGAGATTATTTCCTTAATAATGGTAATTTCATGAATCGCAAGGGTGTTATCAAATGAAGTTCAAGTTATTATCTTATTAAATATTTAGGTAGAATATTCTGGTGGTTAAATTCATAAATATACCCCTTATTATTATCTTTAATATGATTATCTTCTTAGATCTTATAAAATATGAATAAAAAAAATTACAAGTTCATGGTTTTCACTAATCAAAAGTATCTGTTGCGGTCTTTTTTTTAATGTAATAGTTTTTTAAGCCTATACTTATGCTTTATGAATAAGTAAGTTTATAGCTATACTGTATAGTATACAGTGTATACTTATCCTTTATGGTGACGTAAAAATCAAACAACCTCATGTAGATTTAAATACTTACAAATTGTTATTTTCTAGTGTATTAAGTAGATAAAGTCACTTAATACACGAGTTTAGGATTAAATTTTATCTAACACCCTTTTATTTTAAATAAAAATCTATAATTTTGCAAAAAATTATCACAAAAAGATTAAGTCTTCTTAGTACGCAAAAGAGTGAGCAAAGTATTTTTTAGTCACTAGTGGAAAAAACTTCACTAACTTTATATTATATACATTTAAAATAGTGATCTTCTACGCAAATGAGTTTGAAATCATATAATTTGTGTTTAGTCATTAAATGATTAATTTCTTTTAATTGCCACAATTGTTGTAAACACAAATAAGAGACCTCGCCATAGGCTTATGGGTGACCCAAATTTAGAGGTAGAGTTAGTTTGGAGATGCATGCCTTGAGTTGGTACATTTTTTTCGCCACACTACTTTCTGACAAAAAAATACATAGGTATTTTCCACCGGCTGTATGTCGTCAAGTTTTTTTTCATTATGTCTCACTTTTTGACGTAAAACTGAATATAAAAAAAAAACGAAAATTAAATATGTCATATTTTTTTGTTTAAACAAATGAAAATCGTTTTTCTCAAAAACGCATCGATAGATTTTTTTAAATTTGGTTAAAAAGATGCCAAAGCTCTAAATAATTAGATTATGAAAAAAAACTTGGGTTATATGAAAGTTGAGCTAAACCTCGTTTCTAGACCGGGGTGTTATGTAAGTTATACCAACTTTAAAACAACAGATATGAATTATTTCCCTGTCCAATTTATATAAAATCTTTTTTAGCAATATCAAATACTTATCTTTTCAATAAGTAAAGAATTTTATGATAAAACAATAAATATATTTTTTTACTCTTACTTTATTTTTTACTGTCTCATAAGAAAATAGTTCTTTATTTAATTTAATCCTAATTTAACTGATTTCAGATGGTTAATTTAAATGAAGGCACAGACATAAGAGGAATGTTTACGAATGTTCCATTTGGATTAGATTTCAGGATCTTTATATTTAATGTCACCAATCCTATGGACATACAAGCAGGAAAATTACCCATGGTAAAAGAAGTTGGCCCATTTTGTTATCAGTAAGTGGAAAACTCTTCCTCAAAAATAATAATTTTAAAATCAGCAAATTTTCTCAGATGCATTTGAATAAAGACTTTGTTTTCTTTAGAACTAACATTACTAATTAATACTTATTACAGTGGGTTAGGCTAAATGTGACACCCAGGGTAATTGTGACAAGTCCTGTTATAATTCTTCTAAACAAGTTTAAATCAAATCGAAATTTTACGCGAAATATTTAATACTGTCAAAAACCTAATGTCAGGGATTTGATTGGATATAAACTAGTTTAGAAGAATTATAACAGGACATGTCACAATTATCCTGGGCGTCACATTTAGCCTAACCCACTGTAACTATTTATTTTTTTCTTGTAATTTTCAAGTTTTAATACCATAGTTAAGCTTTTTAAAAGACGATAAAGTAAAATCGAATTGAGCACCTCCTTTGTTTTGTGGAAAAATACTGCATTAATCATTATCATTTTTAATAGATAGCTCTATTTTTACAACTAATCACATACCATTTCCATTGAATTAGCAGTGTAATTTTATCATAGGATTTTTTTTTCACATTTTTCTCAAACCGTATCTACATACTTTGGAGGTATCTTGATTCAGAAATCCTAAATAATCCATACTAAATAAAAAAACAAAAACCATGTCTTGTATTATCTATCATTACTATAGTAGTTATAGTGACCTCCCAAGCTTATACAGAGGTTGTTTATACTTTTTGGAAACGATTTTCTTTATGCGCTAAAAGATTTTGCCCAATACTAAATAACTGGAAGGTCAGAAGTTTCCAAAATGCCGAGGAGAATTCCTGTCGATGTGGAAGGGTACCTACGCGCACTTTCCGAATAAAGGTTGTCTTATCAACAAATTGTGAAGCGATGTAAAGAAAACGGCTTCTCTGTTTTGAAAAAAGGAGTTTTTAATATTCTTCAAAAATGCGGACAATCGCGCGAAGCAGAAAGTCTGGGACTACAAAACCCACCAAAAGTACATCAAAAACACCGGATCTAATTCGAAGTAAAAACTATGGATTTTAGCGCTTTTGGGAATTAGGTAGTCGTTATCCCACCACCATAGGTGGCTTATGGAAAGTTACACAGAAGGAATGGGAGAAACTAAGTATGGATACACTTTGCAAAAGCTTAGAATCTTGGAAATTTCGATTTCGGGCTATTCACAAGACACAGGACTGTCAGATAGAACATGATAGACGTGGTAAATATGTGCTTGTAATATAATAAAAATAAAATCGTTTCCAAAAAGTGTGAACAGCCTTCTGTACCAATTTAAATCCATTCTTCTTTTTAGAGAATGGAAGAAAAAAGTAGATATAGTTGACTTCGATCAAAATGACACCATGCTGTATAACGCAATAGACACCTTTTATCCATTTAGTTTGGGACCAGAATGTGTCAGTCCAGATGAAATGGTTACTATTCCACATCCAATGATTTTGGCAAGTTTCTTTTTTCGACTACTTAAGTAGCCGAACAATTGTTATTATTTCTTAAAAAATTAAAAAAAAATCTGTTATAATCTATAACAGAAATTCAAACTACTGGATCTTGAAATCTCTTTAACAGCAAGTTTAAAATAAAGAAAGTTAATTTAATATATTCCTTGCAAACATTTAAGAGTAATTTCTTAAACTTTAGTTTTTTTTTCTAACAAATGGTGCTTAAATTTAATATTTTTTTTTTCTTCTAGGGTATGGTAAACACGGTAATAAGACAAAAACCTGGTGCTCTCACTCTAGTCAACAAAGCCATCAAAAGCATCTACAAAGATCCCGAATCGATCTTCCTCACTGCCAAAGCCAGGGACATCCTCTTCGATGGGGTCATTATTGATTGCGGAATTGGGGATTTTGCTGGAAAGGCCATTTGTACGCAACTTCGAGGTGCTGGCCTTACGGGGAAAACTGAAACTGAGTTGGAGTTTTCTTTATTTGGTCCTGTAAGTATATGTTTTGGGAATAGCTAAAGATACTTTAGTTTTTGGTTCCTGAAATGATTTTGCTCTAATTTGGAAGTAACTCTCTAAAAAACAAAAATAGACAACAAAAATTAAAAACTAAGTAAGTCTAGATAAACTAACGGCCCCTTAAAAATTAACAACCCGCCCAATAATAGTAGTATATTATAATTTTTCATATCTTTTTTTAGAAAAATGGTACCCCAAGCAAACGTTATGAAGTTTACAGAGGCGTAAAAGATTTCCATCAAGTTGGCCAAATTGTTAAGTATGATAATAAACCTACAATCAGCAATTGGCCTACGGATAAGTGTAACGAGATTCATGGAACAGACGGTACCATTTTTCCTCCTTTCCTGACGAAAGAAGAAGGACTTGTTTCATTTGCACCTGATTTGTGCCGGTAATAAAAAAAAAACACAGTGCCAGGCAATGTGTCCGTTTAGCATACCAAACTTCCAGGAAGGTTCCTGAAACATAACATCGGTTATATTCCATAGTTTCAGGAACATTGCATAGAGATCTAGTAATGTTCCTGCAAGCTATTTGGAAGGTTAAAATGTCCACTGTATGTTACGTTCCAGGAACATTACATGTTGGGTCCCAGGGATGTTTTAGGAAACAGAACCGAAATTGATGGTGCGTAAATTAAATGATGCCAGCGTTTTAAGTTAAAATTATCTTTTACATCACATTTGTACGATTTACAAAACTTTTAACTATTTGACATTTCCTTTTTTTTTAATTTAAATTCTGACATTTCTACTTAAAAGAATTACACCTTGATTAAATATTTCATTGATTATTTTTTAACGTTTTTACCAATCAATCATTTAACCATATTTCTGACCACCTGTTTATTTATGTCCAATTATATTACAGTTATATCGGGAATTTTCTACTGTAGAAAATTCTAGTGAGAATCGTTCTGTTATTTTATTTTTCAAGTATTTCTCTTTTACAACAAAATTTCATACCTAAAACTAATTATTAATTAAATATGAATATATTACTATATTTATAATTATTGTTATTACTTTATTATTTACCAAAAAATACCACAAAATATTCTTTCTATAAAATGTAATGACAGTTATTCTAGGTTGACTTTTTAATATGAACAATATGAACAAGCCCAGCGCAGTTCCGCCCTAGTCAGTGACTGAACTATTGACAAAACCGTATTTTGTAGTTTAAAAATGGATAAAAAACGTTTTGGTTTAGCAATTGAGTACGGAACCAAATTAAAGAATATGCCTGTAAAAATATTAAGATCAGTAATAAAACAATTTATATCATTTTGCTATGAAAAAAATATAAAAGTTGGTTTGACATATTACGAATCGTTAAAAAATAATCTTCCGAATTACACATGATTCTTCGAATTATTGAGAAAAAATTCACAGTTTTCATTCAAATTTGCTCTAAAAGGTAATAATTACTCCAAGGGCACTCCCCTACAGGGCGATGCCCCGGTCTTAGTTATTTACAGACAGAAAATTTTCATGAAAACCGTGAATATTTCACGCATAATTCTCAGCCGCTTTTGTAATTACCTATATATGATAACATTGCAATGCAACATATTCAGCTATTCTCCAGGAAGGTAATGTAAAGTTATGTTCCTGGAATCTTCCAGGTAGGTAACAAATGTAATGTTTCAACTTGCCAACGCTTGAAAGGTTTCAGGAAGGTAAGTTGTGGAATGAAAATGGAAGGTTGCAATGTTCTTGAAACTGGAAACTTCGGTGCTAATGTTATCTGGTTTATAAACTTATTTTAGGTGTTATCTAAAATAATTCCCCAAAAATCACATGGGATTGAAATATTGTTCATGACATGACATGACCACATTGTGGTGCACAAGGAATTTCAGAATAAAGTGCAAAAAATTAGAGCCAATCTGGTTTGCTGTAGAAAAAGTAAAGTGACTGCTACTGTAATACAGTAACAGTCCCTCTACTTTAATAGTTTACTAAACTATTACTATTACCACAAAGTGGTATTTAGGTGACTCTGTTTTCTTTTACTAAATGGCTTCCCACAAAAATGTTCTTTAATTACTTCTAAAAAAATTAGAAGAAACTTACTCTGGTAGAAAGGTACATAAATCTAACTTAACATAACATTAGATTAGTGAAATTTTTATGTTTAGTCTCAAACGTTATACAAAAACGTTATAAAATATATAAACCTAACCTTAAAAACTAACGTTTGACAAAAACGTTATAAAATACATAAATCTAACGTTAGTTTCCCAACTAAATTCTAACCTTTTTCCAACCTTATTCTAACTTTAAATATTTTTTAAATTTACATTATTAATACGTAAGCTATAGTAGAAAATACTCATTTCAGACAGCTATGTGCCTAGGTTTGATAATTATTTATTATTTCTATAATAAGTTTAAAAAAATATCCCCCAAAAGTCAAAATTATAGTAAGTCTGGCAACGCTGTATTAGAATTGAAAAAATATTTTAAGACTCTGAATGTATATATAAGTATTAACTAACTAATTATAAAGTTTTTCTGAGAGGTAAACGTATTTATCGAAGTATAACAGCATACTACACGAAAAATATTTAGGTCCACCTAAAAAGATGATTATAAATAAATGTAACGAATTTATGTTTAGAAATATTATGATTGCTAAAATATATTAAGATTTATTTATATGAATAAATTTTTCTCCAGCTGCCATTTTATGGTGCAGGTAGAAATTTCCTAGTTGGCCACGCCACCTCCGAAAGTTAGAAATTAAACCTACCTATAACGTATTTCTAACTTAAAAATCTAACCTTAGATAACTTCTGTAACTAACGTTTGATTCTAATGTTAAAAAGCGGGACATTTGCACATATTTTATAACGTACTTTTATACAGTTTTCTAACATTAGAAAAACGTTATTCTAATGTTAAATTTCTACCGTATATTAGAAGAAACCTACCGTATATTTGTGCCCAACATTTCCTAAATTTCAGGTCTTTGGCTGCTTTTTACGTCAACGACACAAAATACGATGGAATTCCAGTACGGGCTTATTCCGCTAATCTTGGAGATATGTCTAAAAACGAAGATGAAAAGTGTTACTGTTTGACTCCTGAAACCTGTCTGAAAAAAGGAATGATGGACTTGTATAAGTGCGCAGGAGTACCGTTGTATGCTTCTTTGCCACATTTTTTGGACTCTGATCCAAGTTACTTGGATGGAGTGAAAGGACTTAAACCACAAAAAGAAAAACATGAAATTCTTATTTTGTTTGAACCGGTATGCACACAAAAATATAAATAATATTTTAAGGCTTTTAAGGAGTCGCTCTTAAGTGAGCTGTAGGTACAAGGCAATTTAGAAATAGAATCCTTTGATCTGATCTTATTTTAAAAGATAGACATTTACAATGCGGAAACGCAAAATCATCTTTACTAGAGTTTGGTTAAATCCAAAACCAAGACTTGCCTTTTTGTTGTCAAAAATACCTAAAAAAAACATGATCAAGACTTAAAATCTCGATTTTGGTATTTTAAATTATTTTTTCCTACCATATTCAACATTAAGACTAAAAGGCTAGTCTTGGTTTCTTAACTGTAACTGTTAATAATGCCTAAAAAAATTATATACACAGTGTATTTTTAATAGGATTAATAATTTTAAGGGTGTTTCTTTATTAGAAAATATGAGAAAAAGTTCCTATAGACATTGTTTAAAAATGCCTTGTACATTAAAAAAAAATATGAAAAAAAATCATACTGATAAAAAGGATTTATTTGGATATGTCCAATTAAATTATGTCCAATTAAATTATTTGGTTTTGAGTAACAAATTTTATTTGAGTCAATTAAATATTGAGTTCATGTAAACAAATATTTTAATTTCAAAATGATTTATTAATGGAAAAAAAATAGTTTATTTGACAGAAATAAACTTTATTTATACCAACCAAATAATTCAATTGGCCATATCCAACCAAATATTTTGTTGACACAAATAAACTGTTTTATCAGTGCATATGTATAAAACTCCGCCCTAAGGGAGATTAGCCCTGAAAAAATTTAATTTTTAAATAATAAAATGGTGCATTTTTAGAAGACCATAGCTCCCTTAGGTTTGATTTTTGGAAGTACATGTAAATCAGGTTTTTTTCTTAGTTTTTTATGTACATTCACCCTGCATCACTGAAATGTTGGTTTCTAAAATTTTATTACTTAATTTTTCGTGCTAAAAATTTCACCTTCAAATGATTTTTTTTTCTCGAAAACCTTTTTTATTTATTTTGACCTGAGAAATCATGATCCAATAATAAAATTACAAAAAAGTTACACATAAAACAACAAAATACTTGGTTGGATATGGTAAATTTAATTATTTGGTCGTGACTAATAAATTTTATTTCAGTCAAGTAAACTGTTTTGTTCCCATTAATAAATTATTTTGAAATTAAAATATTTGTTTAGATGAACTAAATATTTATTTGAGTCAAATTAAATTTATTACTCGCAACCAAATAATTTAATTGGCCATATCCAAATAAATCCTTTTTATCAGTGTGTTTATAGGATTTTTTTTTAATATATTTTTTTTAATGTAGACCCCCTAAAATTATTGACTATTAAAAATACACCATGTATAGTTTCATTCATAATTTTTTTATCACCTTTTTTTTTAATTTAGTTAACTGGTGGTCCGGCATATGCCAAAAAACGCTTACAATTTTCAATGCCAATGGAACCAAATGAAAAGGTTGACATCTTCAAGACTCTTCCAAATACAATCATACCTTTGTTCTGGATAGAAGAGGTAATAAAATTTGTGATTTAGCTTAAAAATATTATTTGAGCTAAGAAAAATCCTTGAGTCCCATGATCGTGCCTATAGGCACGATCCTGTATACAGGAAGGGCTTATCTAAGATTTAAATTCAATCTTCCTAGGAATCAGGAAGATATGGATATCAGGCATGTAGGCCTTAAGGAATATAAAAAAGGAATATAAAAGCAAAAAATTCAAGAATTCAAATCTTAATAAAAAACATTTTTAGGGTTTAGAAAAGCATTAAGTTTTCGAATGTTCTTTTTAGTCCTGCATTTAGGGTAAATTAAATTTCTTACAAAAAACCATTATTAATTTGAAAAACTTAGGATAGGATAAGTACTTATACAGCCTGTTTCAGAACTCGCGTACAGAAATACGAGGGTATATTAAAAACCCTCTGGAAAATATGAAAAAAATTAAAAAAAAAATCCATCTTTAATACTAATTAAAAAGGAAGCTATTTAATCTGACAAATCATGTTGCTGATGTTAATTTACCTACAAATTAGTTTTTTCCTACTTATTAGTAACTATGGTTGTATTTTAATTATTTATCTTTTTATACTGTTTAACGTCGTTTTTCGCTGCTATGGCCTAATTGACGGATTTTAATTATTGACGCGTGCATTGTTTAAGACTTTCAACTTTAGAATCTTTCTAGGTTATTATATTTTGACAAAACCGACAGAGGCTATCAAATATTCTATTTTTATAGGTTCACTCCATCCGGCGGTGGTTTTTTGACATTAATGAATATTTATGTCACATTAATCACCATGTCAACCTACAGAATATGTACCTGCAATAATTAAATTTGCTTCCACAGCTACAAATTCAACGTTTAAAGGTAATTTAACATCAGCAACAGTATTGGTCCACTTAAAGCGTTCTTATTTTCCATAGGGTTTTTAATATACCCTCAAATTTCTGTACATAAGTTCTGGAACTATATATTTTTTTGTATATTTAGGGTGTCGAATTAAACAACACGTACACAGCACCAATAAAGCAGCTATTCATGATGAAAAAGGTAGTAGGCGTTAGCAAATGGTTGATTCTTGTGGGTTCTCTGGCTGGTATAGGCGTTGCTGGTTATCTTCATTTCAAGCAATCTGGAGAAGCTGATATCACAACGCAACCGCAGAAGGTTGATCCAATTGATACCAGGAAAACTTTAAACAGTTTGAATTATAACATGAATGATGATGGATATGTAAATCATGCTATGTCCAGTGATGATGGGAATAAATACTAGTAGGTTGGGAGGATTTTTAGGGAGATTCATTTCTGATAATATCCGCTCCGATTCAGGCAGGGCTGAGGGCTTGGGTTACGGATTTGGCTGAGTATTTTTTTATGTGTAGCCCACCGATGTTAGCGTAAAACTTTTTGGGATTTTTTTCAAAAACTCCCCGTTTCGTAAATACGAATTTTTTAATTTTTTTTTAAATTTTTAAATTTCTCGAAAATGTGATATTGACTTGCGATAACTCAAAAACTGTTTAACCTAGAGAACTTCGGTTTTCGCCATTAAAAAAAGCCTTAGGGCCCTGCCTGAATCGGCGCGGATATCATCTTCTAATTTCTAGGATTGACCCAGTTAAGCAGTGCTTAATAAGAACGCATTTGCGTAATTCCTATGCTGAATTTTATTATTTTCTGAAAATATTTTAAATGATTTTAAATATCTGTAAATTGTAATAAATGTACACGGGCTATTATTTTAAAGGGTAGTGGTGGATAGTAACAGAACACTACTGTTAGTTTTTCACCGGGTGATTTACGTAAAAGTCCGCTATCTTGAATTTTAAGGGTGAGTTCCTTAATATGAATCTTATGATAAAAATGCATATAAACAATTTTGTTAAGGAGGAAATTTTCAACAACTTTTGTTTAGATATTTTTTTTATATATTAATAACAAGTTAGTTTAAAAATAGCCATGTTGGAGGTGAAATTTGTTTTTTCCATTTTTCAGCTAAATTATTTATCGGACGATAAAAGTGTTTATGATCAAACTTGTAGCTCTTGAAGTTCTCTATAAGTTTCTTATACCGGGTGTTTTTTTAACCTGAAACTTTCAAATATCTCGTATACTATGCATTTTAGAAAAAAAAAATGTAGGACAAAACTTGTTTATTTTAATGGGGGAAACAAAATGTCTATTTTTCACGGATATTTATGTTTTCAAGGTTATTTCAAGGTCAACTTTGTTTTTTTTAATAGACACATTTATTTTTTACTGCTATTTAATTCCCCTCAAAAAAAATAAAAATCTTTTGTAAAAAACTTTTTTTGATCGCACTTTTAGTTGCATAGATAACAGCTACACGAAATTAAAAAAGTTGGATCTCCGACGGACTAGTCGATTCTTATGTATTTGGAGCCGCTGAAACCGAATATGAGGTCGGAATTTGAAAGTTAGCTCCCATTTTTAAAGTAACCTCAAAAAACATATCATATAATTGCGAAAAGTAGTTTTTTTTGAGGTTATGTTGAAAATGGGAGCTAACTTTTAAACTTCGACCTCAGATTCGGTTTCAGCGGCTCGAGTCCGTCGGAGATTCAACTTTTTAAATTTTGTGTGGCTATGTTATATCTGCAACTAAAAGTACGATCAAAAAAGTTTTTTACAAAAATGTTGAAATTTTTTTGAGGAGTTGAGGAGTTAAATAGCAGTAAAAAAATTATGTTTCTATTAAAAAAAAAACAAGATTAAGCTTAAAATGACATTGAAAACGCAAATATCCGTAAAAAATAAATACGCCATTTTGTTTCCCCCCTTAACAAAAACAACCTGTTTTCTAGTTTTTTTTTCTAAAATGCGTAGTATTCGAGATATTTTAAAGTTTCAGGTAAAAAAAAAAACACCCGTTATTATAAATTTTCATAGTTACTTTGGTACGGTTACAGAGGGCGCAACTCGACTTTATACGCCTACTGTAACCGTAACAAAATACTTTGTAAATGCTTAATGTATAAAACTTATAGAGAATTTCAATATCTAGCTACAAGTTCGCTAATAACTTTTATCCTCCGACGAATAATTTGGCAGCAAAATCGAAAACACCAATTTCACCCCCAACATGGCCATTTTTGAATATTTATAACTCGATTATTATTAATATATTAAAAAAAATTATTTTAACAAAAATTGTTGGAAATTTTCTCCTTAACAAACTTGGTTATGCGCATTTTTATCGTAATATGCATATTTAGCGAGATAACCGCACTCACTCCTAAAATTCAAGATAGCAGACACCCCTTAAGGAAACCACCCGGTGAAAAACTAACAGGAGTGTTCTGTTACTATCCAATACTACCCTTTAAAAAATCAGCCCGTTTACATTTATTGCAATTTAACACTGGAATTTCTCGTTCTTTGACTGGACTATTTGCCTTACGGCCACTTTCACTAACTCTTAAACGGGGATTATCTCAACTAAACTGAGTTTAAGTTAAAAACACTGCATTCTGATTGGTCGATCGTCAATTTAATCTAAGTTTAGAGTCATTGTTCATGCAAGTGGCCCATAGAGTCTAAGGCTTAGACCCGTTAATTAGAGATCCATCGTGTGCTTAAACTGACAGAGAACATCTAAGATCACTACTAATAAGTATAAGTCCTTTTAAATAAACTTTATATACTTCATTTAATGAGAAAATAACACTTAAGACCTAATAAATGATTTTTTTAGATGTAGATGTTCTTGATAAAAATTATGTATTAAGTTTAAAGAAATAAATTCCAATTACCCTACAGAGGGCTATTTAGTTTACGTGCTGTGACGTATTCTCTCTTATTCTCTCATTAAATGGGGTATATATTTTAATTTAATAGATTGATTTACTCAATCATTAACACTAAACTAACTAATAATTTCACCAATAAGATGAAATGTGTCAAATATTTTTGACATTTTTATGGTCAAATTCTTAGGTAGTTTAGTGGTAATGAATGGAGGCATCAGATTCTATTATTCCTATTATAGGATATAGGCGCCGACTCCGGAGGGGGGGGGGCAATAGCCTTGTCCTCCCTTGGACTTAGAACAGGGGGCCGCCCCCCTGACATATTATCTGTTCTTTTAAATATTAAAGAAGGTTTACAATTTTCAACTATCTTTTTGGTCTTTTATTCATTTAATAAAAATTTATAACTTTTATGTCAATTTTTTTACTTCAAAAAAATTTGGCTTCCCTCTGGGATTTGTGAAAGTCGGCGCCTATATGTATAATGGGATACCTGTTTTGTTCATTGTTACTATTATACCTATTTTGCTCATTGTTACTATAATAGTTTTAATTAACTTTAATTATATAGTTCCTATAGAAAAAGTTTAGATTAAATTATTTGACATAATATTAGAATTAGTTTCTTAAGATTTTTGTTTGTAATTAACCAATGAAATGCATTTTTAAACTATTATTTAAGTGGTTTAATCTTAGTTTAAGCATGAAAACATATTTGGTTTGGCGTAATAAGTACCATAAGAAAAAAAAAATAAATATAGGTATATTGAATATTTCTGGACAATTGTACTTTTTTATCTAAAACTTTGTTTTAATGTAGTTTATTAATAAAAATATGAAAATTTATGTTTTTTAAAAGTTTATTGCCTTTGCCACCTTTAAGACGATCCGAGACATAATAATTGGGCCGCGTTAAGCAGAAACCTACCAGCCCACATTGTGAGATGACAGTAGGTTCTGGGACATTTTGCCCAATATCTTTTACAGGAATTGAATTAAAGATTATATATTTGGTACATGTTCTGATACATGAACAAGTGAAACAAATGTTTTTAATTTTAAGTGTTTTGGTCAAAACGTTTAAAAGTTATTAGCGAAAATGTTCAAAAATTTACTCTCACAATGTGGGTTGGTAGATTTCTGCTTAACGCGGCCCAATTATAAATACCTACAGGTTTTAAATCAGCGGAAACAAATCCTACAAAGCATTTTTTTTTATTTAGCCAAAAACTGATTAAATTGATAAAGAATCAATTTCTAGTAGCAGATTTTGTGGTTTGATTTTTATCGCCTTACCTATTACAGTACCTAGGAGGTTTTTGTAAATAATAAATTTACTAAAAAAAAATTGTAATAATTAATAATTAAAACCTATGCCTACCTAAACCAAGATGATTTCTAACGGAGCTATATATAGTATAGTTTAGTATAGTTTATTTCTGCATTAATACATAAGCATGGAGAGCCCCAAATAAGCTTTCGGCTTGTGCTAGGGACTCTCCATTAATATTGAAAAAAAATAAATTATTCGAATTTTGACATTTTGTATTTCACATAAATTTCCAAACATCTTCTTCCGCCCGCTCCACCTCCATTTCTACAGATTCACATCTTCCTTATATATCTTCCCAACCATCATTCCAAAAATATATCTGCTTCTTACATTAATTTTTGATTTAAAAAAAAAATACATAGAAAATTGACTGACATTAAATGTTAGTTGTTTTTGGAAAAACAGCGTATATTTTTTGATTTTAATACTATATTATTTTTTTTTATCTAGAATTGCCCTGGCAATAAGAATTAATTGTTTAATTATTTAATTGAAAGGAATACATAAATATTTTACAAAATAGGATACAGCCAGATAAAGCGTTATTTATTGGCAGCACCACTTTGTAGGGTCAAACATACAGGCAATCTATTATTTTGCTGTGATTTATACACGTCATCGTTCAAGCAATTTGCGCATATTTTAAATAATATATGAACTTATATTTTTATAAAAAATAATTGAATTATTCTTAAACGTTAATAAAAATCGATTGATTCTCATCCCTTTAATAAAGAATATTATTTAATGATGATTTTTATATTTAATAAGCTACTTGACATTAACCTTCAATTTAACTGGACTTCAACAAATACCATCAAATAGAAAAATAAACCGTGAAGATTTAGCTTTAAAATATTAGAGTATACTCTTAGTAGTCATTTTAATATAATCTTTTTTACTTTCTCCTAAAAATGTATTGTAATCGACTTGAAATTTTTTTTTCTATAATTCGTGGTGCCTGTCGGACTGTCGGCCTGTCGGCCTGTCGGCCTGTCGGTCTGTCGGTCTGATGGTCTGTCGGTCTGTAGGTCTGTCGTTCGGTCAGTCGGTCTGTAAAATGAAAAAAAAAAAAAATAATGTCACCTCCAACATGGCTATTTTTGAATTAACTCGATAGTTATTAATATATTAAAAAAAATAATCGAACAAAAATTGTTGGAAATTTCCTCCTTTGCAAAATATATAGGTAACTTAGTTCTGATCTCTTACATCTTAAAAAATACGAAAATAAGGTTCGACCATTCAATAATTAAGGATAGTATCTACTTTCATATGCACAAAAAAAATCAAAAAATTTCACTCTAAACACATTTTTGCTTTTTACACTTTGTTAAAATAACTTTTTTCAGTTCTAAACTATTGCATCTCTGAGGTGTGATCTGTTTTCATGATAAACATATAGCGGGATAAATAATTAAACCATATTTGTAAAAAAAAACCCAAAAGTTTTTTTTTATATGTGTGAGTTATAATTAAACAAATCTTAAAAAGTTTAAAATCGCTTTTTCTCAAAACTTACTTTTTAGAGATATAACATTTCATAACTGAGGTACCGATATGCATTTGTATTGTAAGATGCATATTAAGCAACTCAGCCCTAAAATTCATGGCAGAGGACTGTTCTGTTACCATCCACTACTACTCTTTAAAATATCAGCCCGTGTACATTTATTGCAATTTACATTTATTATTTGACTGGACAATAGGTTTCTCGACAGGGAATATGTATATGGATAATTTGAAGGTTTGCAATGGCGGTTTTGCTGGTTTTTGCTTAAAAAGCGTATTTTTTGGTCGTATTTTTCTGAAAAATGTGTGCAGTATCGGACTGTGATTTTCAGGGAGGCATAGGGGGACCCTCTATAAAATTTTATATACATGAGACAAAAATTATGATGGTTCCCAGGTTGAGAAAAGTTAATGATTTTTTTACTAAATAGCTTCCTAACTGAAAAAAAGTTTTAGCCCTGGCGAAAATTTTGATGATAAAAAAAAGGTTTTGGCCGCTGAAAAAAGCTTACCCCTGGCGATAGTATTTTTAAATTAAAAAAAGCTTTACCCTGGCGTAAATTTTGGTGACTAAAAAATAGCTCCTCACCTCCAATGCGGGGGGAGCAACCTATAAATACTCCCGAATGTGGGGGTCCCCGTGAGATTTTTTACAGGCCGGAAGCCTCAAGGGGCCCATTTAAGCCGGGGCCCAGGTGGAATTTGCCGCAATGCCACAATGGTCAGTCCGCTTCTGTCTGCCGTTTGAAAGAATTTTTTAAAATTGTTATTTAAAAAAAAATAGTTTATCAACATTTTTACGAGAAATTCCTCTAGCTGGACATATATTTTTTTACTTTCAAGCGACCACAGGTGAGAAAAAACTAAGAAAATTCATAACATAAATGTTATCACAAACAAAAGTTTGCAGAGTTTAATTACCTTTTTTTAAGTCCCTACATGCTCAAAAACCGATTTTTACATATCCGTCCGTCTGCCCGTCCATTCGTCCATAGGTCATACCGTTTGACAATTCAAAATCAAACCTTAGACCTAATATATTTTTCAATAGTCCCTCAAATTACAGGGTAGCCCAGTGACGAATTTGGTATGTAGGACCCGTTCCGACAAGGTCCTCAGGAAGCCCGCGAAACCGAGGGCCCTTGAAACGACCTTAAAACAATTAAAAGGGAGCACGAAATGCGTTGACCATTTCGTGCTCCCTTTTAATGAAAGGTGAAAGGGGCAAAAAGGGGCCCTTAAAGAAATTTACTAATTCGTAGCAAAATCAACACTGCTCTTTTTATTTGTTATTTACAGGCCCTTACTCGGAAATCCAGGCTGGTTCCTAACTACATATAAAATTATAACGCGCCCTTTAAAGATATTTTAAAAGGCCTTTTGATGGAAAATTAAAATTGGCCCTTTTATTTTGTAGGTAGGCCTTTTATTAAAAAATCAAAGCTGGCCCTTATATTTTTACTTTTATGTTTTAGAATCCTAAAATTAAAAGCGAGATTAAAAGTATTCAATACATGTTTTTTATGCTGAAAAATCAAAGTGGGCTCTCCCAATTCCGTTGTAATGTGGGCCCTTTTCTATAAAATCAAAGCTAGCCCTTTTAATTCCTTTTTAATGTGGGCCCTACTCTAGAAAATTATCAAGGTACCCCTCTTATAAACTAAGTCAAGGGCCCACATTTTTATCATTAATAAAAAAATATAAATAATGTTTCTAAAAAGTCCAAACCAATATTATACTTCGGATGGGGCCTGGGCCGCTATTGAGGCCTAGCGGCCCAGGCCAGTCTGCCGCTGTGCATTTCTACTTAAAAATTTGGTTAACAATTCAAATCCATGGGTGACTTAATTGATAGCCCTCAATCGTAATTTATAACACAGCCACACAAAAAAAATCATTTTCCAGCGACTAGACCAATCATTTTTATATTTTTGGGGTCGCTGAAATTGAATCTGACCTCAGAATTGCTCTTGTGCCAAAATTACTTAAATTCTGATGTTTTTAAGTGTAGAAAAAAATTGTGACCTGATGAAGCAATTCTGAGCTCAGATTCGGTTTCAGCGACCCCGAAAATACAAAAATTCGTTGGACTAGTCTCTGGCACATGCAATTTTTTTTGGGTGGCTGTTCAAAGCCAACAAAAAAAAAATAAAAAAAAAAAATTATGTTTCAGGGACTAGACAAAACCATTTTTATATTTTCGGGGTCGCTGAAACCGAATCTGATCTCAGAATTTCTCTATCAGGTCACAATTTTTTCTACACTTAAAAACATCTGAATTTAAGGCATTTTCGCACATTTTCTTTAAGTGTATAAAAAAATTGTGATCTGATGGAGCAATTCTGAGGTCAAATTCGATTTTAGCGACTCCAAAAATATAAAAATGCGTTGGTTTAGTCTCTGGAAAAAGTTTTTTTTTTTGTGTGGCTGTGTACTTAATTATACCTAATAATATATTACTATTTCTTTTTATAAAACCGAAGAGTATAGCAATTATTATTGTTAATGGCTACCCCCACTTAAACATTACCAACCAAATTTATACAGAAATCAATCCTACTATTTAGTTTCTTTTTCCTACTTCAGTTTGAATCAAAAAAATATGAATTTATTATTCCATCAAGCTATTTTCTAATCATCGTACAGAGTGATATTTTTTATAATTTTGTTTAAAATTAAAAATTTCTGTCCTTTTCAAAAAAATATTATTGAAAATAAGTGTTTTGTAGTTTTTGTCAGGAATAGTTAAATTGTATTAAGTCAAACTCAAAAAAAAAGTTATAAAAATAACCGGACTTTTAAAAAAGTAGATTAGACTCTCCAATAAAACAAATGTAAATAATGTTAAACATTTTATTCTATTATTTATTCTAAATTATATTTTTAATATATTTGGAAAATGGAGTTATCTCATAAACTTGGTATGGCTGGTGGTGCAATGCTTTGCTTTTCGGTTATTTTTGGATATTTTGGATTGGATGAAATTACGAAATTTGGTGTTAGAGATGTGAGTATAGAATTTAATTTAAATTTTAAAATTAAGTATATAATTTATAATTATTAAAAAAGTCATGTCCCTTAATTATTAAGGGGCTTTAAGTCATTGGTGCACCAGTTTTACCATGGCACGACTTTTTTTAAATAAAAAAAAAATCAAAAAAAAAAAAATAAAAATGTTTTCAATTTTTTTTTTCAATCCTATAATAAAAACATCTTCATTTCCTGATACATGGAAAATTGGTAAGGTTTGTCTGATCTTAAAAAAGGGAATTCCTTCAATGATTAGTAACTATCGCCCTATTACAATACTTTCCAATTTCTCCAGTGTTTGAAATGCTTATGTACAATTACATATACAAGTCTGTGAAGAACCTAATTTCTATAAACCAACACGGCTTTATGACAAAACGGTCTACTGTCACTAATTTAACTCAATTTTTAACCAACTTCCAAAAAGGAGGAGGTTATCAATTCCACGTGTGACTTTGTTTTTTTTCCGCATAACTTAGGAACGAATGAACGGAATTTAATGTTTTGCAACTTAAAGAGGACATTCATAAGGTGGTCCCGTTTCAATTTGACGCTCGGATAATGCCGGATAAGCCGGATAATTAAAATAAATCTAATCATTTTAACGCAATTTCACTTAAAAATGGCTTAATTTGGTTCTACTACCAACCAAATTTTTATATAAATATCCGATGACTCGGATAAGCCGGATAACTTGATTAAGGGGTGATTTAAATATTACGGCACATTGAAAAAAATTTAAATGTAGCTAAACTTGATTCTCTGGACCTATAATATTAAAATATAAAGAGAAAATGATAAATTTTGTGATTTTACCATATGGCGTTATTTGATTATTACTTAAAGCTTAAAGTTTAACAAGATTTTCTTTAGTATTTCGTTTAAAATAAAGTTGGTTGGACTTTTGGGAGCTGAAATAAAAATATTACTTTTATCTTTAAGATAATGACGTCACAACGCACTAAAAGTGCGTTGTGGCGTCACCAGCTTGCCGAAATGGAAGGACAACTATAATTTAGCTTACATGACGTTACAAATCTACAAGTTCTGTCTCTAAAAAGTAAAAAATAAAAACTTTTTGCAAAAAAAATGAACCCACTTCTATGTCTCTAAAAAGTAAAAAATAAAAAATACTTAAGTCGGTGCCAATTTCACAATAAACAATAATAAAATAATAAAAAAATAATTGTTAGTAATTAATTTAGGGAATGGTGAAATTGGCACCGACTTAAGTATTTTTAATTTTTTAATTTTTAGAGACATAGAAGTCAGTTCATTTTTTTTGCAAAAAGTTTTTTTTCTTATTTTGCGCCGACACTGTTGAGAACAAGGGTTAAGCCGATGTAATCTATCCGATTTTATGAAGGCGTTCTACCGAATCCGTCATTATATTATTATTAAAAAACTTAAACAGATATATGGGTTTAGTAGCAGACTAATTCAAACATGTTGTAAAAATATTTACTGTGCGATTTTTAATTTACTATCTTGCTTGATGAAACAGACTTTTAGCAACATAGCAATGGCAGGGGTACCCCAAGGTTCTAACTTTGGACCTTTGCTTTTTTTATTATTATTTATTGATGATCTTAGTGAGTTAATTAAATGCTTGCATTTATTTTTTGCCTTAAGGCCTATCCAGAAGCTTGCATAAGAACATAAAACATAAGAATGCGATGCCGTGATTGGCTTACAAGATACATGGCGGCACATCAAGCCAATCACGGAATCGCATTGTTATGTATTGTGTTGTTATGCGAGCCTGTGGATATGCCCCTAACCCTATACACTGAAAGAAATTACATTGAAAAGGTGTAAAAAATACACTCTAAAAATGTGTAAATTTTACACTTATATAAATGTACATCAACATTGATGTGACACTACACAGGTGAGGTGATTTTGACCTAGAGTGTGTATTTTTACATCCATACCTTCTGCAAAAATACACTCGGAGCTCAAGAAAGTGTAATTTTATAAACATACCTTTAGCAACAATACACGCGAAGTGTAAAAATCACACTTCTGATGTACAAGCCAGCCTATCGCTGGCGTTAAGCTAGTCACGTGACTCGAGAAGCCTGAATTCCTGCTTCATCGAGTCTGGTGGCTGACGACAATTGTTTACGTTTGTAAGAGCGTAGTATAATTTTGTGTGTGCTAGATTTTTCAAAGAAATAATTGGTAAGTGTTGATTAAAAGTAAATATTTAAAAAGTGTGATTAATACAATATCCTTAAAACATACATTTTATAATATTTTACTTATTTAGGCGGTAACACTGGCCTGCAAATTTTGAGTTGTTAAGAATTGTGTATGTTTTCTGTTTCTATTTTATATTGGTACTTTTTGTAGCGCTGATTACGAATATACGTTTTATTTTTCTGTTGCGTAGTTTTTCCATAAAACACTATTCATAAATGGAAAAATAACAAAATGGTTATTCTTTTTGTTTTTTAATAAATTGAAGGGTTTTAGGTAAAAAGTATATTTACGCGTTGGTGTAAACTTTACACACTGGATGTAAAAATACAATACATACCGCATTTATATTAACGCTTCGAGTGAATATTCACATCAGCAGCAGCTGCAAGTAAAATACCCATGCACGTGGATGTAAAAATTTATCTCAGTGTATGTCGTACATATTACCTAGGTACTAACTGAAAAATAATAATACTTCTTACTCCATTGCTTTCTATAGAAACCTTTTTTCATATCTAATATACCTAATTACAGGGT
This sequence comes from Brachypterus glaber, assembly GCA_958510825.1. NCBI lineage: Eukaryota > Metazoa > Arthropoda > Insecta > Coleoptera > Kateretidae > Brachypterus > Brachypterus glaber. The sequence goes on from OY294050.1 coordinate 21,793,460, forward strand.
CGGATTGTTTTAAAATACATTATTATAGTAATTTTAAAAAGTTAAACGTAATTAAAATTTTTCCTAAAATCAAGTTTTAGAATTATAATATTATTATAAAGTTAAAGAAAAAATGTAATTTTACTGTAAAATCTTAAAATCTTAAAATTTCTTTTAACCTCTTATAGCCTGAATTAAGTTATCACTTTAAAAAAATAAAAATAGGGTATACCTAAAATGGTGGTGTTTTTATCTACCTTTAAAGGTAATTACAACAGTTTTAAATGAATAAAAACACAAAAACTAACCTCACTGGTAGAGCGGTAAAAAAAATCTATCTTGTAGACCTGAGTTGACACGGAAACATGTTAAAATGTGTAAAACTGTGTAATTTTTACAAAAAACGGTAAAAACATTACACTATAATAAATTACACAATTTAAAATGACTTCGTGTCAACTCAGGTCCACCCGATCGACCCGATTTTTTTCATAATTGTTGTCATACACCAAATAACTTATGTATAAAAAAACACTGATGGCAACATATAACCTAAAACTGAATTCATTGTGGTTCTAAGATGGAACACAGAAAATTTTGGATCTCAGCCATTAAAATTTATTTCTACACTTATACAACACTTATAAAACACAAAAAGGGTATTTTCTTAATATGACCCATACCCATTCTGATACCGATAGCCGGTAATTGCAAGTTTTCCGTACCAGAAACATTTTTTACAGTGTACTCCGACCCTGCTTAAATATGATAAAATTAAAAAGAAATTATTCGATTTCTTAAAGTAGATTAAGGCATTGAACTTTACCTAATGTAATGTCCATTATTTTTACCTTTATTGGCGAGATATTCGTAGTTACTATTAATGGAATATAACTCCGTGCCCGTAGCTATGGAGGGGATGGGGGAAGCCCCCAAAAAGTTGCATATTTGAGAGATACAAAATTAAAAATAGAAAAGTTGCATATTTCATGAAAAGGTGTGCACTTTTTTTTAGTCATCAAAATTTTGGTTACTTGTACAAACTCTCAGGGGCAATGCTTTTGGTGAGGACCTTTTTTTTAGGCATCAAAATTTTGACAAAGAGTAAATTTTTTTACCTGTAGCTTTTTTTGAAGGTGAGGATCTTTTTTTTTTGGAAAAAGTTGCATTTTTAGGCTAAAAAAAGCTGTAATTTTTAAGATTTTTTTTCTTAATTTTTTGAATTTATTTTAATAAATATCTCTGGAATGGCTTATTTGATTTTAAAAATTAAAAATGATTTTTTATCAAAATAAAAATATCTTTCAAATAATACATCACGTGACTCATATTGCTATTTAAGCATTTAAATATTTGGGGTTGCTGGGGGTTAGGGGGTGAGTTTTAGAACCTTACCGATTACATAGTAGTAGTAGTAGTAGTAGTAAGGGTGGGGAGGCTACAAGCCAGGCAACTAGGCCATTATGGCCCTTTTTGCCAGCCCCGAGCTGTCCCAGCCACACATCTACCCTACTCCCTGCCTAAACCTGCCGGACCTCCTTATAAAGGTCGCGATATCTGTCCAGGCAAGGGTACGCAACTCCTCTCTTCGGAGAGTTGCCACTCCGAAGATCTCCTGTCGTATTCTGCCGAACCGATCGCATTGTCCTAGGAAATGGAAGGACGATTCTTCGTCTATCCCGCAACCCGAACAGACGGGGTCGTTACCAACCTTCATCTTGAACAGGTGCCTTCCTAGTCCACAGTGACCCGTGAGGATCCCTGTGAGTTGGCTGATCGTGGCTCGGCTTCTTCCTAGTAGCCACGCGGTTTTTGACTTGCTTGGACCGGAAAGGAAGTCCTTTGCCTGTCTGCAGTTCGTGACCGTTGACCAGCTTTCCCTTAGTTTTTCTCCAGCCCACGTGTTGAGGGCTGATGTGACTTGTTTCCTTGTAATACCAAGCATGGGTTCGGGTCCCATGCACGGAGTTTCGGCTCCGAGCCTGGCAAGTTCGTCTGCCTTCTCGTTGCCTGGTATCCCGCTGTGTCCAGGGACCCATACAAGGTGGACTCTTTTGTTCCTCGCTAGCTCCTCCAGGGCTTCTATGCATTCCTGCACAAGACTGGATCTTGTGCTGGGTGCACTGAGAGCCTTCAGGGCTGCTTGGCTGTCGGAGCAGATGTATACATCTGATCCGTTGCTCCCTAGAACCTCTTCGCATCTTGCCGCTTCCTGTATCGCAAAGACTTCCGCTTGGAATACCGTGGGGTACCTGCCGAGCGAATAGCTCTTTTGAACCCCCGTGTCTTGTACAAAGAAGCCTGCGCCCGAGCTTTGCGTGCTTTCCATCCGGGAGCCGTCTGTATAGCACACTGTTGCGTTTTGGGCAAAATTAACTTCCTTGTTCTCCCACTCGTGTTTTGTTGGTATAGTGAGAGAGAATGCTCTGTCAAACCTTAATCGGTCTTCCGCCTCTATCACCTTGATGCTGCTGATAGGTAACTCTACTCTGGCAACATCGGCGATTTTTGTATGTCCGTAGACTGCCCCTTCACCCAGCCAGCATCCAACATCTCTCATTCTAAGGTAGCTAGCCATTGCCTCCCTCCTTATCCAGGACGGAAGCGTTGGCAGCCCCAGTAGAACTTCCAGTGCTGATGTGGGGGTCGTCCTGATTGCGCCGGTGATCCCGAGACACGCTAGTCTTTGGATCTTACTCAGACTCCGAGCTACTGTGGTTTTGCTGACGCTTGGCCACCATACCACCGAGCCATATTGGACTCTGGGTCTAATGACGGCGGTATAGATCCATAATAGAATCTGTGGGGTCATGCCCCAGCTTTTTCCCACTGCCCGACGCAAGTGCCAGAAGGTCGCAATCGACTTGTCAATGACTTTGTCTACATGCGCCTTCCAGTTGAGTTACCGATTACATAAATAGAAAGCTTACTAAAAAAAAAAAAAAAAAAAAAAAAAAATATTTAATTGACTTTCTTTTAAGATTTTTGATATCTTTTACATAAATAGAAAGCTTACTAAAAATATTTAATTGACTTTCTTTTAAGATTTTTGATATCTTTTACAGTTTTCAAGATAATAACTTTTTAAACTGAAAATTGCAGACTTACCTTTAATGGTCCTTCGAATAAAAAGAGTCTACAAAATTTTTCTTGTCCAAGATGAAAAACAAATAAAATATCTATGTGTGAATGAGTAAGACCCGGTAAGGTTATTGGGTAAAATGCAACATTTGTCATTTGTAAGACTTGTTTTGATCCGAAATTTATCGATTATTAATAAAGATATAGATATGGGGCTGTTACCATTGTTTAGATAAACATATTTTATTTAATATAATATTTAACTTTGAAAATTATGACATATTACGAAACTTCAATCATAAAAAAACTCTTTAACAGTACAATAAAATTAATTATATTTTTTCTTTAATTTGAAAGGGACCTTAATTTAAATAGTTAAATCTGTGTGATCTGGCAGAGGCTTTAATTAGGTACTTGTTTCGACAGGTTATTTTAACATTGGAAATTAACATAATTCAAATAATTTTAGCAAACAGCTTTAAGAAAAAGGAACCAAGTAAGAGGAATATATTTGAAACTACCGTTTCCCTTATCATTCAGTATATATTTTTTTAATGTTAGTAACCCTGATGATGTACAAAATGGCGCTAAACCAAAATTAAAGGAGATAGGACCTTTCGTTTATGAGTAAGTAGATAGCGGGTACCTATTATACAGTAGATATAGAGTAAAATTGCCAAAATATATTTCAATTTATCTGACAATCGAAAAAGAAAAATATATACTCTTGCATAAAAAATTTGAATACCTTTCAAATTATGTATTTATTAAAAATGTTGCTCTTTATTAAAATATAATGACTTTTGTTTCTGAGATACAATTTTTTTAACTGTCGCTTTAAATAATAGCTTTAAAATATTGTTATAATATTAAACTGTTCTTTAATTTATTTACATTTACAAGTCCAAAACAAATAGATTTTTAAAGGGCTATTTTTTGGCCACAATTTTTTTTTGAAAAAAACATCAAACCATGATTCCGGCTTTGGATCGACTGAAAAAAAAAAACAAAACGGGATATTATTCAGTATTGAAGTCACTAAAGTCAAACATTTTCAAACAAAAACGTCCTCCATTTGGTTATTTTTTGGCCAAATTTTTTTCTTCTAGTTCGATCTATAGCGGCTTCAATACTGAACAATATCCCGTTTTGTTTTGGTTTTTCAATAGATCCAAACAGCCGGAATCATGGCGACCAATCGTTTTTTATGTTTTTTTCAAAAAAAAATTATGGCCAAAAAATGGCCCTTTAAAAATCTATATTTTTTTGTGTTCTTTGAATATAAATAAACAAACCTACAAAATTTCACAATGATATCTTTTTTCTTTCTATATATAAGAAAAAATGTTTAAAAAAATTATTTTTTAAAATTTGAACATAGAAAGTCACAATCAAAGTCAATTCTAATTTGAAAATGTCACATTTTTTTTTTTGACATGGCCCTTTATGTTAAAAAAATACCGTACCTCTAGGTTGCTTAAATTAGTCCTTGATTAAGATTTGAATCAAAAATTATACTTTACATCATAAAATTAATTAAAGTCTCCGCTAATGGTGATAACCTTTCCTTTAAAATATTAACAAAAATAATGATAATTATAATTAGGTTAATAAAGCCAATTAAAATAAATTATTAAAATTGATTTTTCGATGAAAAATATGGTCTACGCCAATAAAGTTTGAAATAATTACTTATTGGAAAATACATTAAAAGAAATAATAATGATAATTTCTGAATTATTATAATATTATTAGATATATTTAATATTATTATAATACACTTCTGCTCAAAAATATCGGCCCACCTAAAAAAATACACATTTTTGAATGCAAATATCTCCAAAACTATTTAATGGATTTATTCGATCTTTTTTTTTATTTTGAAGCTTGAACTTTTAGCTCTTACTTACTGGAATAAAAATTATCAAACATCTTTTTTTATACCGGCAGCAATGAAAAGTGCACAGCTATGTTTTTTTACTGCACCTTTCGATATGCGCATGGTTCGCCACTGCATATTTTTTTACAATTTTATTAATTGATTTTATAGCCTAATTAAATGGAAGTAATCTCTTTTTAAATTTTTTAATTTTCCTTTTCTCGTTTAGGAGATATAAGGTTTTTTCTAAAAATTTACATTTTTGCAAGTAAGAAAAAAACTACGCAATGGATTTAATTGATTTTTTTTTAATTTGAAGCTTAAATCGTAAACTTTTATTTATTTAATTTAGGTTTCTGTTGGAAACATGTTTAAACTGAGTTTACATTGCTTAAATAGTCATGTTTTTTTTACTCGATCTTTTTTGTTGCAATTTAAACACAAATTCAAATCTTTTCATAAGTTTTAAAACTTATTCTAATAGCCACACTTATTGTGACTGATTCCGTCTTTTATTTTTTATCATAAGTCTTTTCATTTAGGAGAAATTATGTTTTTTTGGTAAATAAGGACTTTTTAAGTGGTGGGCTAGTGCCACCCCTGTAACTAACTTTTTTATGATTGACAAGACTTGTCACTTATGTGACAATACTTTTTTAACTCGTTAAAATTTTATTTAATTGTATTATTTAAATGGAAACAAGTCCGGAAGTAGCTGCCCAAGCTGTAGCTCTGCTACAAGAAGGGCACAGTCAGCGTTATGTTGCTCAACAGTTAAATATTACGAGAGCAGCGGTAAGAAGAGTATGCCAACGTTTTGAGGAGACCGGTTCCTTTAGTCGACGCCAAGGAGCTGGCAGACATAGGTGCACGTCCGCTCGGGATGACCGATTTATCGAGCTTAATTCCCTGCGGAATCGTCGTCTAAATTCAGTTAATTTGAGATCACGGCTTCAAGAAACAAGAGGTGTAGCAGTAAGTAGGTCCACTATTGGTCGAAGGCTTTTTGAAAGAAACCTTTGCTCTTATAAGGCCGCAACTGGACCTAAACTCACTGCTAACCATCGTCGTGCCAGGCTGCAGTTTGCAAGAAGACATTTAAACTGGGACAGAAACCAATGGGCAAAGGTTATGTTTTCTGATGAAACCAGGAAATGTCTATTTGGGAATGATGCAAGACAGCGTGTCTACCGACGTCCTGGAGAACGTTATGCACAGGCCTGCATTGCAGAAAAAGTTAGTTATGGTGGTGGATCGTGCATGATATGGGGAGGTATATCATTGGAAGCTAAAACTGAACCCGTTTTTATTATAAGGGAAGAACGTGGACGGCAAAGGCGAAGTCTTACAGCGGAAAGGTATGTCGAAGAAATTTTGGGAGAGCACGTCGTACCTTACGCCGGATTTATAGGCGATGACTTTATTTACATGCAAGACAATGCAAAGCCGCATATTGCAGCAAATGTCAGACGATACTTAAGAGATGTCGGTATCGACGTCTTAGAGTGGCCAGCTAATAGCCCCGATCTTAACCCAATCGAACATCTCTGGGATGAGTTAAAAAGAAGAATTCGATCAAGGAACCCAGCGCCAGCGACAATTCCAGAACTAATTATAGCAGTCGAGGAAGAATGGGAAAATATACCTCAGAATACTATAAGAAACTTAATTCTCTCTATGAGTAATAGAGTACAGGATGTACTTAGGGCTAGGGGGGGAAATACCAGATATTAATATTAGACATATCGCACCCGTTACAGAACAGTGTTATAACACAAAATTTTGAAAAATGTGTTTTTAGTGTAATTACGGCTCTTATTAGGATCTACCGACCTGTATAACTGGCATATTACATATAACTATAGCATAGTTTCATGTAATATGCCAGTTATACAGATCAGTAGATCTCAATACGAGCAGTAATTACACTAAAAACACATTTTTCAAAATTTTGTGTCCTGTATTATTGTTATTGAGTATTCTGTTATTGTGTATTCTCTAATTGTGTTTTGTTATTGAGTATTCTTTTATTGTGTTCTGTATGGTTGTTATTGAGCATTCTGTTATTGTGTTCTGTTATTGAGTATTCTGTTATTGTGTTCTGTATTATTCTTATTGAGTTTGCAAGTTTTTTGTGGATTAGGCCTAATGGGGAAACCAGTATAAAAAAAAAACGAGCTAATCACTTTACCTCATGGGTGGCTTGGAAATAAGTGCTGGTAAATAGGAACAAATTTGATGGAAAAATAATACATATTTTTTAAAATAAACTGCTTATGGAATATATGTGGCTGGACTATAATTGTGTGGTTCTGAACTATTGTTGTGTTAAATTACGGTATGGAATATTTGTGAAAAAAAAATTGGAAAATGTACAAAAAAAGGAATGGAATTATTATTTTGAAAAGAATAGGAGTAAATGCTGCCAGGCATGGGATATACAGCTGCCTCAAACCATTTTTAAAACCTAATTCTGTATGAAAAACATTGGGAAATATGACTATAACGTCTATAATATTTATGTAGATAAATTTTAACTATAGTGTATACACATTGATAACCTAGCCTCAACCGTGTAATGTTGGTTAGTTTTAGTGTTTTGTTAAATTAAATTGAATGTTTTATTGACCATAATGTAATGTAACTAATAATAACGAAAAACAGCATTGTTGTAAAAAAACATACACGTCTAATACGTTTTTTTGTGTTTATAATTGTTATTAAATAATTTTAATAAAATTTAAAATTTGTTTATTGTTATTTTATTTGATAAAATATTTTGTTTAAAAAAAATTAAAAAGCAAAAAGTCCTTAAAAAGACGTTAGAACTTGTTTTTGGAGTACCATTAGAGATTTAAACAGTCTGTGCAAAGTTCGTTCGACATATATGCCTCAAAACGCAGTCTGAGCTGGGAACCAAAAAGTTGCTAACGCAGAAAACGTGTTAATTAAATGTATTTATTTAAGCTAAAGTTATAGAAGTGCAATAGATCTTTATATTCTATCGACGCTTTTCCGTCATATACAGTTTTACAGGGGTGGCACTAGCCCACTGATTAAAAAGTCACTTTTTGCGAAAAACTTTAATTTCTCCTAAATGAGAAGACTTATGATAAAAAATAAAAGAAGGAATCAGTCACAATAAGTGTGGCTTTTAGAATAAGTTTTAAAACTTATGGAAACATTTGAGTTTGTGGTTAAATTGCATCAAAAAAGATTGGGTAAAAAAAACATGACTATTTAAGCATTGTAAACCCAGTTTAATTATGTTTGCACCAGAAACTTAAATTAAATAAATAAAAGTTAAGGACTTAAGCTTCAAATTAAAAAATAAATCAATTAAATCCACTGTGTAGTTTTTTTGTTATTTGCAAAAATGTTTATTTTCAGAAAAAAACGTATATCTCCTAAACGAGAAAAGGAAAATTAAAAAGTTAAAAAAGAAATTACTCCCATTTAATTGGCCTATAATATCAATTAATTAAATTGTAAAAAAATATGCAGTGGCAAACCGTGCGCATATCGAAAGAAGCAGTAAAAAAACATAGCTGTGTAATTTTCATTGCTGCCGGTTTAAAAAAAGATTTTTGATAATTTTTATTCCAGTAATTAAGAGCTAAAAGTTCAAGCTTTAAAATAAAAAAAAGGTCAAATAAATCTATTGAATAGTTTTGGAGTTATTAGTATTTGAAAATGTGTATTTTTTTAGGTGGGCCGATATTTTTGAGCAGAAGTGTATTATTACTATAAAATTATATTGCTACAAAAAACTTTAGACATTCTTACAAAAATCGATCCTTGATTAATCAAATTCTTTAAAACTGCTGCCTTAACAGCCATATAAGTATCTATAGATAGATGTTTCTTCAACAAGCTTTTTCGGATTTTTTTTTATATTATATAAATGCCCAGAGTACTGACTTTTTTTTGAATTTCTTACCCCCCAAAGCTGTTCATTTTTTCAGAAATAAAAACAAATTAAGAGTTGGCGCACACCTATTTTTTGTAAAATAATTCAAATTCCAAATTTTTTTTAAGGCCTATTGGAAATAAATAAAAATGGGTTTTGTAAGTATAATAATCTAGAATAAATAGAGAAAAACCCTATTTTTTTCAAAACTATTTATCAAAAACGGCCTTGTTGTGACATTAAAAATTTAATGTTAAACCAATTTAAGAAATGCCAGAAATAGCACTATCATAATTTTTACCCGGTTAAAAAATTTATATATATGATCCAGTATACCAAAATTTTCACCCCCTTGCACTCTCCGATCACAACTTTTTTTTCCAATAGCAACGTACTCCTTGTGACACATCGTTGAAAAGGTTATTTAATAAGTTTTTTAACGGTGTATGACAAAGCCTTATTTGACAAAGAGCTCATAAAAATATGGGTGGCAATTTTGAAAAAAAGGAGCTGAAAATTGTGATAACATTTGGTGTAAACCAAAATTTTCAAAGTTAAAAATAAAAATCGACCTATCTGAGCATTTTTTTTAACTTCCTAGTCACAAGTCAAAGAAAAAAATGCCCAGACAGGTCGATTTTAATTTTGAAAATTTTGGTTTACACCAAATTTTATCACAATTTTCGCCCCCTCCAAACCAATTCCATTTTTTTTTTCAAATGGCCATCCATTTTTGTATAAGCCCTTTTGTCAAATAAGGCTGAAATAACTGAAAAGTTAATCAGGTGATTCCAGACTTAATGTTTGTACTGTATAACACTTTGGTACAAAAATTTTTCACTTTGCACATTTTTTTTTATGTCTAAACTTAACATATAATAATCATCTGCTGTAAGGCTGCTAAGATTTTAATAATCATAAAGGCTTCAAAATTTGAACTCTTAATTCTATTAATTATGAAAAAAAAATCATTAGGTGCCTAAATTAAATTTCATGTATTTTATTTTGTCATTGACTGATGTTTCCGTAATTGAGAAAAAATATATGTTATTGTATATTTAATAACATATTTTAGTTGCACCTTGTATATAATTAAAATCAATCAGAAACTAAAAATACAAATTAAATAGCGAGAGACTATTTTTAAAAGAACAATATAGCATTTTTTAATGTTTATTATATCTATTTTTAACCTCTATTCTACTTAATTAAGCATCCCCTAAGTCCAGGACTTGTGTGGGCTAGTAGTAGAGGGAACCACCGGCTTTAATTGACTTTCGAACCAATATATCTAGGGAGTACGCCAAATTTCAGTTATTAATTAACTGAAAAAGGCCATCGGCGCCAGTGAGGTTTTAACTCACGATCATTAGCTCAGTGTCAATGCTATATCGATGCCTTAGACCGCTGAGCTAATCTCTAATAATTACACTATCCCTCAAAATAATGTTTTTGAAGCATACTTTTTTTCTGACAACCTATCCTAAAGCATTTTTTCTCCTGATTCTGAATCTTTTTTCAGATTTGAGTTACGACAGCACAGTTTTTATATACAGGGTGTTTTAAATTAAAAGAAAAAAAAAAACGCCTTTTTTCAAATGTCTGTAGAATTTGCTTTTATGAATATTTTTTAATCAAATTTGGGTCATCTATAAAAAAAGAATGTTCTTTTAAGACTTGGGAAGATTTTTTTAAATACCGACGTCTATTTTTTTTACATTGAAAAAATTTTTTTCGTAACCTAAATTAAAATATTTTGTATTTATCTGGCTTCATTTTGCTTTTTTTATTTTTGATAGGGAACTTCTAGAAGTGGCGCTACATCACACAATTTAAGTGTCATGCGTCATGACGAAAAATTTTACCAGTATGTGCGCTGTCGTGCGAGCCCGAACAGTACGTAGCTGGTTGTGGTGTTTAAAATATAAAAAACACAGTATTCATTTATTAAACAACAACTTTAGCTTTATAAAAACAATAAATTTAGCCTAATTTTATCTATGAGCCTTAATGGCTTTCTACACTACTCACAAACATTAAAGGAATAAAAAAAATTCTGAATTTTTAGCTGATTTTCAAAATGCTGTATCTTTAAGAAAAATAGTCGCACAGCAATTTTAAAAATAGCAAATTGAAGCTCCAAGTATCTAGTTTTTATGTCTTAAGTTTAAAAAAATTTACCATTAGTAGTTTTTGAGTAATCATAAGAAAACTCCCGGATCAAAATTTTTGATTGCCTTTCAAAAGGGCTACGGACTTCAATAATTTTTTTTAGTGATTTCATTTTAAAATTGTTTTAGAGAATTTTATCCTTTGTAATTTAAGTGTTCCAAAAGCCTTGTACGATGAGTTTTCGCCTGGTTATTGTCGTTTAAAGCAAAAAAGTCAGTTTTTACTTTTGTAATTTATTACTCGGGAAATAATGATCGTACAAAAAATTCAACTAGGGTTTTAAAAACTTCAAAGTATTCTTTACTTGGTTTTTGATAAAAAAAAATCGGTGCGAGAATGGTATTTGAAAAAGAGGTAAAAAATTGCATATTTAAGAATATTCGATAAATTGGCATAACTTTCCAAAGTGCCCCAAAGAAACGCTAAAAATTTCAAAGGACTGCGATTTTTTGTTCATTGTGTTCGGAATGATTGAATTTGTCGTTTTTGATAAAAATCAATTTAAGGATACATTTTTTAATTTTTGGGGTTAAAATTTTCTTTTCTAGCAATAATTCATATTAAAAAAAAAATAATTATTAAAAGAACAAATATAAAAAAAATAAAAAAAAATTCAATTTATTGTTTGATTTTTTGACGACACTGTTTAAAGCTCCGCCATTTTGAAAGAAAAAAAAATTGATTTATTTTGATTCCATTTCACCCTATTGGTGTTTTCCGACACAGCACACTTACAATTGATGTAGAAGCTTCTAGAAGCTCCCCGTTAAAAAATAAAAAAAAAATGAAGCCAGATAAATAGGAAATGTTTTAATTATCATTAGGTAAAAAAATCCATTTTTAAAAATTTGATAGTAAAAAAATAAATTTTTTACTTAAAAAAAATGGCGATCTTTCAACATCTTTCTTTCTTTCAATAATGATTAATTTAAGTTTATAGGTTAAGTTTAGGTAATTATTGTTAAATTTATACTGTAATGGGGCTTTTCCGTATGAATAAATAAATAAATAAATAAATAAATAAATCTTAAAGACAGACACATCCTTTTTTAATAAGTCACCCGAATTTGACTAAAAAATATTCATAAATGCAAGATTTACAGACATTTAAAAAAATGTGTTTTTTTTTTCTAAAACACCCGGTATATTAAAACTGTGGGGTCGTAGACCAAATCTGAAAAATGATTTGTAATCAGTGGAAAAAATGCTTCAATGTCAGGAAAAAGTATATTTTCGCTGTGGGACAGTGTTTTTAAATTCTAGTATAATACATTTATCTCTAAAGTCCACCCTCTTTAACTTTGGAACTGCTTAAGATATCAACTTAAAATTTGCAACACCAAAATAAAACATTATTTTTTGGTATATATTTTATATGTCCAGGGAGCAAAATGGAGGCGGGGGGAAAGTGGAGGCATTGTATTAAAGGAGAAGTATGATACATCATTTTAAAGCTTATTGAATCATCTTATTGACTATATACATAATTTTATTTTTTTAAAATTTTATTTCAAAGGTGTTTTAAATTTTCATTTGAATCATTTAAAATTAGTTTAAAAGTATAATTATACTTTATATAATTATATAATTATATAATTATAATTGTATAATTATAATTTACGTTTTTGTATTCATTAAGAAATTTTGACAAAAATTTTCATATGCTACGTTGCTATGAATACCATAAAAAAAATTTAATCAATTTTTTTTCTTGGCACCTATTGAAAAACAAAAAGAAGTTTACCTTTTTTGCGATGCCAGGATGATGTGTCGTCATGTATCTTGTAATGGTTGTTATGCGAGCCTCTAAATAGGCCTTAATTTGTAATTGTAACCTAAAAATTTGACGTTTTCCTTGTGTTCAATATATATTACGTTTGTACAATATGTAGAATATGCTAATTTAGTGTAAGTGTACGAAAAAGAAAGCAAAAAAGTACCTTTTTCAATACCATACAAAATACCATTAAGTAATATGTAACTTATGTAACTTTTTCTTCTTTTATTAGCTTTAACGACGGTCAATTATTGTCATAGACAAAAAATGTCACAATATTTTATATGTTAAAAGGTACGAGTTTTTAACCAATGATGTAGCTTAAAAATGGCGGGAATTTTAAACTACTATCTTGCATAATTGGACCGACTATAGTATACAACAAATTATTTTACTACCTACTAATTCAATGTTTTTTCCAATTTTAGTTTATGGAAAGAAAAAATTGATGTCGTTGATAATAATATCGATGACTCTTTAACGTACACTCCTTTTGATATATATAAATACAACCAAAAAAAATCTGGAGCCCTTACTGATGATACTTATGTTACTATATTGCATCCCCTTATAATTGTAAGTAACATTCTTAAACCTATTGAGCTGAAAAAGAAATCAAAACTGAACCGCTGCGGTTTTTTCTGCTATTCTGAAAGAAAGGATAGTATAATAGAAGTTTCGTTATAGCTATTTTCCTAACAAGTGCGGAAAAGCCTCTTTACGCATAAGCTAGGAACAATATTTTTTCTACGAGTGAGTTAAAAATAAAATATGCTTTTATATATATAAGTATACTTAATCGAATAAAATTTATTTTTGTATCTTTTTCCAATAGAAATACAATTAACAATTAAGAAATTTTATTATTTTGAGAATAAATATAAAAAAAATAACACGACAGAATTAAGACATTAACAGTTTTAACAATTATTGAGAATAATCTAACATTAGTTATTACCGATTCTATTTTGGTTGAACATTAATCATACATTTTTTGCAGTTTTCATTTGCATTTGCCATTTCTATTATTCCTTCAGGTAAATTTCATCTTTTTCTTTAAGGCTCATCATTTTCTTTTATAAAAACTTTACAATTAAAATTGACAACACGTTGATCGCTCGCCATGGGAACAAGTGTCTTAGCCAATAATGTTACACTTTTGTTTTTATGAAGTAATTATGCTTGCGGAAAAGAGCTTCTTTCCACACGCATACGCGGAAAGATAAATCTCTCCGCCTGCTCGTAAAAAAATATATTAAAAAACTCTGTATGTTATTGGTATATTCCTTAAAAACTTGATTGGTGAACAACTTTTTAACGCTTTAAACCTTTTATAGTAAAGTACTAGGCTTTTCAAACTCAAATAAAAAAAAAAAAAAAAAAAATTAAATTAAATTTCAAGGACTTACCCCACCCCCGAAATTTTTCAAAAATTGGCGGATATGGCCCTATAGGCTAACGCCAAAAAAAAGGAAGAAGAAGAAGAAGAAGAAGTACTAGTTTCATAACACGAGTACAAGTTTAGAAAACGAGACGCTTGGGGCCAGTTTTATAAATTACTAGTGTGTTATGAAACGAGTGCTTTACACTATTTTTTTCTATATTGCTATAAAATTAAAAAAAACTTTTTAAATTGATGACCGATTTAGAGATTTTTGTATTGGGTTGGCATTACAATTTTCGCTATGTCTGAAATTCATAGAACAAATTATATTTTGATATCTTTTATAGTCTGCTCTTCCCCTTTTCACTGAAAGTAACCAAGCCACAATTTTAAAACGGTAAAAATTAACTTAAAACACAATTTCGTGGAAAACTAAACTTAAAAGCGGTCTTGACATTTGCACGGAAAAGGCCAAGCGGTTGTTTTTTGCCCTGTATTGCCAACCCAAAAGAAAAAAAGTATAAATCTCTTATAGGCCTATGAGAACACGCCAAATGCGTGTGATTATGAGCTTATAAGAGTCGCAAAATAGAAAAACACATATTAAAAAATTTAAAGCTTATAAAGTGGATAAACTCACAAAAAACTTTCCAAAACAATTAGGATTTCAGGTTCTCCTTATTTTTTAATAAAATTGTAGGGATCTTTTCTTTTCTTTTTTCGTTCTTTTTTCATTTATTTGCATTAGTTAGTTGTATATTAAATTTTCTATCAAACATTTATTTTTAGGGAGTCGCAAGTCAAGTTGCAAGAGATTCTCCAGCTTTGTTACCAATCGTTAACAAAGCTATTGGTCCCATTTTTCAAGAACCAAAGAACATTTATCTGACTGCTAAAGTGAGAGATATACTTTTTGATGGAATTATTGTCAATTGTAAAGTAAAAGAATTTGCAGCTAAAGCAGTCTGCACTCAACTCAAACAGCAAGTTCCTGGTTTAGTCCAAACCAAGGAAAAAGGCGTCTTTTTGTTTTCAGTTTTGGGACCAGTAAGTAAACTTTGTTAAAAAAGGTAACTTAAGCCTTCTGAGGCATTTTTTATAAAAAAACACTTCCACTTAACATAGCAGGCTAGATAAAATACTGCCCTCTACTCTTTTTTCTTATACCAGAAGGTATTTAGATATTTTTAGCTTTAAGCATACCTACTTAAAATTACCTTTAACACACTGATAGAAAAATCTAAAAATAGTACACCAAACGTTGTTGTAACAACTTTGAGGTATATAATACCATTTTTCTACGACTGCTTTAGAATGTAAGCAAATACACACACTTTTCAAACATAGAATGAAACCATTCTAGCTCTAGATACGGTATGAATATTCCGTATCAAGTGTTAGAATGAGCACATGTAGTGCCATATCTTGTTTATTAAAGTAAAGAATACTGTAGCAAAATTAGCAAAAATATATATATATTTTACCATGAAACATTGAATAATTTAATGCAATTTAAAGTTTTGCGTTAAAATTACATAAAGTTTTTTATTTTTTCTTAATATTTGACCAGTTTTTTATCAATTTAGTTAAAAAAATTAAAACTGCTCCATCTATTGTTAAATATTTAAACCTGCTATCTGTCACAACAATCTAACATAACATTCAATTTTTGCATTATAATTTGTAAATATGTGCTAAAATTAAATAAAAGTCTTTTTTTAAGTACTTTTTCTGGTTTGTAAAAAAAAACTCGGATTTTTTGGCAGGTTTTAATGCGTCACTTTATTATATCGCTTGGAAATGGAAATGGTTCAAATAACTTCCAACAAAAACGCTATAAATTATAAAACGGACACTGATGGCCTTAGTAATATATATTTTTATCTAATAAGAAAAATTAATAGCTAATTTTTGTGGAGCAGTGGTTACTAACCATGTTGGGGGAGTATGTGTCTCTTTCTCCTTCCACCTCATTAGTGAAACGGGGTGGGAGATACATACCCGTTGACTGGTGTTTTCTTTCTCCCTTTTCATCTCATTAGTGAAACGGGGGTGAGATACGTAGTTTTTGTGGAGCAGTGGTTACTAACCATATTGGGGGAGTGTGTGTTTCTCTCTCCTTTCATCTCATTAGTGAATCGAGGTGGGAGATACATACCCGTTAACTGGTGTTTCTTTCTCTCTTTTCATCCCATTAGTGAAACGAGGTGTGGGATACGTACCTGTTAACCGGTGTGGCCACAAAAAGCTGCCAACACAAGAAAAACACTATAAATTTTAAAACGGACATCGATTGCCTTATATTTATTTTAATTTTTGTCTAATTACAGAATTAATGGCTAATTCTTTGTGGAACAGTAGTTACTAACCATGTTGGGGGAGTGTAACGGGGGGTGAGATGCATATCCTTTAACTGGGGCCTCCTTTTCCCTCTTTTCATCTCATCAGTGAAGCAGGGGGGGGAGGTATACGTACTTTCTGACCGATGTTACCACAAAGAATGGACTAATGTTGGGTTCGACCTACAAAAATAAACATGTTACATGTTTTTTTACTGCGAACGACGCTTTTAACCTACAAATTTTTCGACATGGTGTAAACCAATTTTTATATTGTAATGTAATATTTATTTTTATGTTGTAAAAGGTTCCTTGTCCATAATGTTCAATTTTATAATATATATAACTACGCTCACATAAATTTTTAGGTAAGAAATTTACATATTTTACCTGAAAATTTGATTCAATACAGTCAAAAAAATATTTTTGTTATATATTATCATTATTATTATTATTAACAATAGTTGTTATCTTTCAGCTTTGATAAAGCCCCCAAAGAGGGGAGAAACGTTAAAAACGATATAATAAAGTGACGCATTAAAACCTGCCAAAAAATCCGAGTTTTTTTTTACAAACCTGAAAATTACATTCAAAGTTTGGCAACCTATATGGTATTTAACTACAATTTTTTAAGTACTAATTTGAAAAAATTATTAAATAAAATTAATTGCTTTATTTAAAAATATGTGTTTCGTTGCATTTACAATGTCGAGTCACAAAAAACATTGTTTTTAACCTTGTCCGCAGTTTAAAGCCATATAGTGTTTCATATTTGCAGTCGAAGAAAAAGTATAGTCTACAACACGTATGGAATAATCATTCCGCGCTCGCAGGACCGTCATACTCGCCTGCCGGCTCATATGACAAACTTTTTATGTAGTTTCTATGTGCACATAAATATTTAAAATACATTATACCAAATTTGCAAATGCAGTAGAGAGCCGAGGTTCTGCTAGCCAGTCGGACGGACGGGTCAGAGGAATTGTGTTTTAAAGAGAGGATCGTGACGTAGGAAGGAGCGGCGGTCCGACCCTTTGGATTTGCAGCCACGCCTACCTCGCTTTCTGGCCGACAAAGTCCAAACCTGATCGCTTAACAGTTTGTTGTTGTAAATTAAACAACTGCACTCGTGTGTAAATACCGAACACGTTTAATTTTTTGTTGTTGTATTCTATGCAATATATAGTGGTTGGCGCATATACAACTATTTATTGTTGTATACTATAACCTAATTACGCTAGTGTTCTATCAGTGTATAATTACGACTTTTTAAAACGTTTAATCCTTTCATCAAAATTTCTAATCAGTCAATTAAATACAAATAAAAATTTAAAATAACCTGTAGATTTTACATTTTTATTTGTTTATTTACTTAATGATTTTGTTACACGGTAATGACAAAGTAAAAAATATAATAAAAAATATAATAATTATGTTTATTATTATTATTATTATTATTAATATTTATTATTATTATTTTAACGAACGTATGGATCCATTATGGATCATCCATAGCAGGGATTATATTCTAATACGAAAACGAATAAGGTCCTTTTACCCATATATTTTCCACAAATATTACTATACATGTATATGGGGAAAAGGACCTTATTCCTTTTCTTATTATTTATTATTTAATTTTCCTTAGAGAAATGCCACCAATGGCAAAAGATTTAAAGTTCATAAGGGCCTCAAAAATTCAAAAGATACAGGCAGGATGTTAGAACTTGATGGTGAGAAAGATATGGGTATATGGGGTACCAAAATTTGTAACAGATTTGATGGTACCGATGGCTGGATTTTTCCACCATTGCTTAAAAAAGAGGAAGGAGTCCACACCTATTCTTCAGATCTTTGCAGGTAGATAAGAAAAAGCAATGACAAAGTAAAAAAAATACACGATAAATAAGTCGTGTGTTAGAATTTAAATTTATAAAAAAAAGTATAAGTATTATTCAACGAGCGTATAATAATTGCTAATTATTAAGGGTGAATCGCCCAAATGATTAATACAAGAGCGTATATTGGGTAATGGGGGTAATTACGCCCCTCCCATAGGCGTGGGCGCCAATTTTGTTTGCAGGGCGCCAAGTTTGGTAGAAACCGTCAGGGACAAAGCTTTTTTTCTTGAATGCATTTTTTGGGGGCAATATTTTTGTAGACGCACAAAGCTTTATTTTAGGGTGTTTTTTCTTTTGCTAGGGGCGCCAAATTTAAGGCTTGAGAGGCCGGCCCTGGGTATTACCCCCCCCCATAGAAGAAAAAGATCTACGCCCTTGTGTCTTTGTAAATATCCCTAGTAGAAATTTTACATTAGAAGAACGTTATCCCGACGTAGTTGTAATGTATAATTTGTAATATATGTCCCGATTCCTAACGTTGGTAACCTAACATTTAGGTCTAATATTAATATAACGTTTATCATTACTTAGTTCCTGCGAAAATACTTGCTTCATATCTTGCGTTAATAGAGCTCGTGCATAAAAAAGGTATGAGCCATCTAATGCACGGAACGGCGCTGGATAAAACCAAGCGTTGCCTGTCTCGTACAGTTGCGATCTTTAAAAAGTACTACACCCAAAAATTATACCATTTAAATCTAACTTGCCACTAAAGTCAATTCAGGACCTAACTAAGTCAGAGATATAAAACTAAATGTAATAGTCATCTTGTTCGACACATAGTTGTGTCAAATGAGTCAACATGAAACACTTAAGCCAGCAACAAAAATCAATTTTAACAATATATTTTGGGGCTAATAAGGAAAATGGTCGAGAAATTAGAGATTCAAAGCTAAAATATATAGGAATGAAGATTTGTGGTCCTTTAAAGTTTTAACTGCTATTAAATAAGGTACCTTATTGCTTTTCGTTATTTTATTAATTATATATTTTTATTTCTGTTATTATTTTTTAGTTCTATATATATTTCTATAAATTGTACAAATAGGAATATATTTTACGAGAAATGAATGTGTTTTATACCGTTTTTAAATCCACTGACAATGTACATAACCCTAAAATTTTCATGGTCAGTAAATCACTTGAAACACCTAAAATTTTAAAAATTTGATGTACCTCCAGGTCCAGTGATATAGTACTTTTTTTAATTGTACCTGTAATTTGATACCAAAATTAAGTAAATTTTCGATAATCTAAATTATGCGGTAAACCGAAGAGTGAAACATACATGCATGTATGTAAAAAGAATAAATGGTCCCCAGCTCGCCGACTAAATTGAAAAAAAATATTTGGTTGAAAAGTCCAAAAGTATAAGTATATTAGATTTATGACGTTAAATAAACGTTGTTTTAGTAATAGATCCCTGATACAGACAATACATTCTCCTAACGTTAGGTAAATTGGTTTTAACGAAAATTTCTATAAGGGAAGTCCCTTGCTTAAGAAAAATAATCACTTTTTTTAATTTGCAATAGGTTTTTCGCACTATATGGTGAGTCAACTATTGCATTTCAGAAAGTTCAATATCATAAAATGAAATGTTGTTTATTTCCTCTAGAGGAAAGCTTAATCATAAATGGTATTATGCAGGAGAGTTTCAATCATGGCGTTTTCCCGGTAAAATGCATTGCCAATCCTAAAAATTTTGAGGTTTAATTTGAAAAGGGACTCTATGGTGATATAATGATGTTTAATTTTCGTATTAGGTTGGAAATATACTATTATTTATAAAGAAATTCAATCTGCTTAGCGAAAGAATTTTTGAAAACCGATATTACATTCAAAAGTTAACTTATAATTATAAGGTTTACATACCATAAGACAAAAAGATCGACAGACAGATAGAAATTTTTTTAGTCTTTACACTTACCACCTCTAACTAGAATAGTTGTGCTCTTTTCCACACCACCCAGGAGGTAAAGCACTAGGTGCGTTACGGTTAACGTGCCGTTCCCCAGTGAGAAAACCTCAGTTCCCCTCTAAGGATCCCTCAGTAGGCCTATACACGTGGAGTATAATCTCGTCAGGCGACAATTTAACATACACTATATATACCTAACCCTTGTATGACAACTGCCCACTTTGTAAGTTCGGTCTCACCGATGTCAGGGTTGGTACTACTCTCTCTTTCGAGATACCTGGCGTATATGGGAAAAAGTCGACCATCCAGAGAGAACACCTCAAATGTCCGTCTGTTCCTTTGTCTTTTGTTCGCGGTTATCCTTTCCCCCTTGAGGGAATTTTTGCGGATATTGACAACCTGTACGTATAACCCTACCTATCCATTCCCCCTTGAGGGAATTTTTGCAGATATTGACTACCTGTTCGTGTAACCCTGCCTATCCATTCCCCCTTAAGGGAATTGGTGCGGATTTTGGCTATTTAACTATATACTAAATTGAACCTAGGGGAAACTATGCCAACAACCCGGGTTCGTTTCCCGGGTGGGGGAAATTGGCTTGGCTTGAATGGAAAGAAAAAACCTTAACCTTAAAAAAACTTACTGTTACTAGCTATCAATTTTACCTTAAGGAACCTTACAAGTTCTGATTACACTGTCTGTAAAAGTTGTCCTTCAAAGATCTAAAAAATAAAATAACACATTATACATAAAAATTAAAACATTAATTAAATCCTTCTCTCTGATATATCTGAAATAAATAATATTTACATATTAGTATTAGTCTACCCCAGGTTATTCTACACGCCCCATGCTACCTTAAAAAACATACTATGTTATTATATTAAGGATATGATCCTTAATGTTTATGTTTATAGGCCTATAAACTTCCAAAAACCTACAGTTAATATACCTAACGTATTTTTGCATAAAACAATATGTAACTATCCTATAATTTTAATCTGATTGTAGATTAAAATTGTATTTGTACCTGTAAAGAAAATAAATACCTGAAAAAAATATAACCAACGAAAATATCCTATAAAACATATCAAAAAAAAAATACATAGAATAACATTATAAATAAAAAACACTTATATCCTGAAAAAAATATACATAAATATAACCAAAATTATTATAAACAATATCCTTAACAATTAAAAAATATTAATATACCTAGTAAACTTTCAAATAAAAACTAATATTACATTATAATGTAATTAATACCTGAAAAAAAAAATAAATGTTTAGAATATTTAACCTAAGAACACTTTTTTTTTCAAAAAATACCTAATGCACAATATATATTATATAGCATTATCTGAAAAAAATAAAATAATAAAACCAACATTGTATAATATAGTTCTTCATTATGGGGTTTCTATAGAACATAGAACCTTATCATTTTAACCCAGTGATATAATGCCTAAAAGAAAATAATAGTACCTGATACAAATAAAATACCTGAAATAAAAAATAATACCTGAAAAAAATATACAGGGTGTTCCTTGAGGAAAGGGAAATATTTTAAGGATGTGTTCTAGAGGTGAAAATAAGAAAAAAGTTCACATTAACATATGTCCAAAAACCAATCGTAAGGGAGCTACGCCCCTTCAAAGGGGCTCCAAAAATCGATTTTTAATTAATAACTTAGGAACCCTTTGTGTTATAGCAACAAGGTTTTGCATGTAATTTATTCTTAATAACGCCTATCAGCCAATGGTATTTGTATGCAGTTATTTAAACCAGGGGCGTGCGAAATGAGTCGTCTTATCACTTTTTTTCCCCAAACTTTTTTCTGTTTAATTTTTTATGGGTTTATTATTAGAATACTATTCCTCAGGTAAAAATACATTAAAAAGGTCCTCTTGCTGTAATACTTTAGGATTAACCGTTTTCGAAAATAAGACAACTATAAGGCAAAATTACAAGTTTCGGGGACGAAAAATTAAACACTAAAATGTTGAAAACCAAAACTTCAATAGTGTAGAGTTACCGTACACCAAAAACTAAGAAAAAAAGTTTTCATACACGAAAGTCCAAAAATCAATGCTACGGGAGTTAAGGCCTCCAAAATCTTTAAAGGATCATGGTACCTTTAAAATCGATTTTTGGACCTACATGTATGATATAAAAACTTTTTTTCTTAGCTTTTTATGTAGTATCACCCTGCATTATTGAAATTTTGATTTTTAACATTTTAGTGTTTAATTTTTGGTTCTACGAAGGTGTAATTTTGCCTTTAATTCTATTTTTCTCGAAAACGGTTAATCCTACGGTATTACAACAAGAGTACCTTTTTTATGTGTTTTTACATGAGTAATACTATTCTAAAAATAAATCCACAAAAAAGTTAAGCAGAAAAAAATTTGGGGCAAAAAAGTGATAAGACCCCCCGTTACGAATGCCCCTGGTTGAAGTAACTACATGCATACACCATTGGCTGATAGGCCTTATAAAGCATAGATCACATGCTAAACCTAGATGCTATAATACAAAAGGTTACTAAGTTATTAATAAAAATCGAAATTTTGGAACCCCTTTTGAAGGGGCATAGCTCCCTTAAGAGTCGTTTTTGGACATATTTTTATGGAACTTTTTTTCTTATTTTGACCTCTAGAACACATCCTTAAAATATTTCCTTTTCCTCACGGAACCCTGTATATAAAAAAATATATGTGTGTAAAATAAGAACACAAACAACACATTAATAAGAACAATGTTCTTTTCTGATTAAACTGTAAAAAAATATTTACAACACCGAGGTGACTTCTGACGGGGTAGGATGACTTCGGACACTTTGTGGGGTTCATTTCCACAACTTTTACACACAAACGCACAACTTTTACACACGTGCTTTGGTTTAGAAGATTTTGAGAAAAAGTGTCCGAAGTCACCTACTCCGTCCGAAGTCACCTCAGTTGATGGTACCTGTAAAAAATATTATTATATTAGGCTCTATACTCTTGGCGGTTTTAGATTCCAAACTATTTTGCTTTTGTGCCTTATATTAACTGTGCCTTTGGGCACAACTCTTCTATTAGCACTACTTCCACTTCCGTTGTTTCCATTGCAGTTAAAAACAAACTCACATAGATCTTGCCTATATCCTATAACATATTAGTGTTAATTACCTACAGTCCAAAATAAATTTAAATTGCAATAAATGTACACGGGCTGATATTTTAAAGGGTAGTAGTGGATGGTAACAGAACACATCTGTTAGTTTTTCACTGGATGATTTGCGTAAGGGGTGTCCGATATCTTGAATTTTAGGGGTGAGTTGCTTAATATGCATCTAGCGATAAAAATTCATATAACCAATTTTGTTAAGGAGGAAATTTCCAACAATTTTTATTGGGATCATTTTTTTAATATATTAATAACAATGGTTAATTTAAAAATAGTCATGTTGGAGGTGGAATTGGTTTTTTCCATTTTTCAGCCAAATTATTTATCGGACGATATGAGCAAACTTGTAGGTCTCGAAATTCTCTTTTTGTTTCATATACTATTAATTTTCATAGGTACTTTGGTACGGTTACAGAGGGCGCAACCGCCCACTGTAACCGTAACAAAATACTTATGAAAAAGCATAACATTTGCTGAAAAATCGAAAAAAACAATTTCACCCCGTACATGGCCATTTTTAAATATTTATAACTCGACCTTTGAAGGTCCCGAACGACTTTAAATAAATAAATAATAAATAAATAAATAAATAAAATATAATAAAAAAATTATCTAAACAAAAATTGTTGGAAATTTTCTACTTAACAAAATTAGTTATATGCATTTTTATCGTAAGATGCATATTTAGCGAGATAACCGCACTCACCCCTAAAATTTAAGATAGCGGACATCCCTTACACAAATCACCCGGTGAAAAACTAACAGGAGTGTTCAGCTACTATGCACCACTACCCATTAAAGTATCAGCCCATGTACATTTATTGCAATTTAACATAGGAATTTTTCGTTATTTGACTGGACTACTAGGTTTTCTTACCTGTACTGTCTCTGTTTATATGACTGACTTCTCCAGCTTATGTAGTTCTGTAACAAAAAGATTTAGTTTAAAAAAATTACCTCAAAATAACCGAGATCAAAGTTAAATAACAGTTTAAACAAAATAACTTAATAAGTTATTAATACGTTTTTGGCTGTAAATCAGCATCGGACTGGCGGCTGTAGGACATAACGAGTTTTCGGATGGGATTTTTTTTAGCCAAAATATGTAATCTCTATAACGTATAATAACGCGAGAACCGGTAATAACGCGAGAACCGGGGTATGAAGTGTATGAATTTTGTTACAATTTGCGTTACGTAATACTTGAACGTTCCTTTTATAATAAATACTACTATTTATATAATACTACTATTTTCAAAAATATTTCAAAAAGTAATTTATTCACAAGTCCACAATTAAATCCCAAAAAAAAATTAAAATTTAATAATAATGAAAATTCTAATCCAAAATAACACAGCCACACAAAAAAAGGTCCGGATTTTTTTTTGGGGACCATTTTATTCCTATGTATTTTGAGGCACCTCATCCAATTAGTTTTGGAGATAACCTCAAAAAACCTTATTTTCGAGTAAAACGAGCATAAGGGAACGTTCAAGTATTACGTACGCTCCTAGGGGGGGGGGTCATTTTGGAGTGTTACGCCCATGTTAATGGTATATGAAAATAGCGTTACAGTGGGGGGGGGGGTGTCCAAAATGATCAAAATTTGCGTTTCGTAATACTTGAACGTTCCCTAACATTTTTTGAGTTTATCTCCAAAACTAATCGGATGAGTTGCTATTTTGACCTCAAATTCGGGTTCAGCTCCAAAAAAACACTTGACATTTTTTTTTGTGTGGCTGTGTAATTAAAAATTGTTCAAAATCGTTTTAAAATTACTTACATTTACTCGCGGTTTAAAAATTAAACCTAAATACACTATAGTATTATAAAAAAAAACACACAAAACATACACTAATACTGTTTAGAACAAAAAACAAACAAAAACGATCCACTTTATTGGGCAGACTATAATGAAATGACTAAAATATTTAGTTTACAATGGCACTTGTTAAAAAATTACATAACATTATCATATGAGTCAGGAATATCGTTGCCGATTTTATTATAATAAACTTTAGAAAGTTTTGTGCAATGATACCGCTCAAAATGGGGTCCACTTGGGCATGCTCAGCTGCAGCTTAATTTCGATATTTCAGCTGTCGTAAATTGCCCCTCCCTATTTAAAAATTTTCCGTTCCCCAAAGTTACTCATAATTGCTCAAAGTTAAAAAATATTTATCTTAATAACACTGGTCTACAAAAAAAGAAAAAAAAATCTTCTCCAAAGACCAAAACCTATCATGCGTTAAGTATTTTTGTGTGCTGATGAATCCGAAAAAGTTTCCTTTTTAAGGCACATATAACCAATGTCTAATAAAAACCGGGATTTACTCGAAATCTACGCGGTAGAAAGTTTTTTAAATTGAAAATTCGGTTTCAGCACACAAAAATACTTAAGGCATGATAGGTTTAGTCCTTGGAGAAGATTTTTTTTTGTAGACCAGTGTAATCAAAATTACTTACACTCGCGGTTGAAAAATTATTCCTAAGTAGTCCGACAAGCCATATATAGTTAGTGTAAAAACACAAAACATACACTAATAACGTTCAGAACTAAAAACTCAAGAAAAAAACACGGAACGATCCACTTCATTCGGCAGACTGTAATGAAATGAACAAGATTAAATTTAAAATGCCTTTTGTTAAAAAATTACATAACATTATCATAAATACAGAAATACGGTTGCCAAATCTATTTTTTTTCGAGCGTTTTAAGTTCTTTATTGTTAGTGGCATCTCCCCAAAATGGGGGCCCACTTGGGCAGATTAATTTTGAGATTTCAGCTGTCGTACCCCCCCCCCTTCCCCATTTAAAAATTTTCCGTACCCCACCCTGCTGAAAATGACGGGTCTGGGCGGGTATAAATGGTGCATAAACCCAAGGGCGTAGTTGAGGGGGGTAATGGGGGTAATTACCCCCCCCCCCATAGGCGTGGGCGCCAATTTTGTTTGCAGGGCGCCAAGTTTGGTAGAAACCGTCAGGGACAGAGTTTTTTTTCTTGTTCGTATTTTTTTGGGCGCCAAGTTTGGTAGAAACCGTCAGGGACAAAGCCTTTGTTTTAGGGTATTTTTTTGGGCGCCGTCATTTTTTTTGAAGGGGCGCCACGTTTGGTAGAAACCGTTAGGGACAACGCTTTTTTTCTTGTGGTATTTTTTGGGGGGCATTTTTTTTGTAGGCGCACAAAGCTTTATTTTAGGGTGTTTTTTCTTTTGCTAGAGGCGCCAAATTTGAGGCTTGAAAGGCCGGCCCTGGGTATTACCCCCCCCCCCCCATAGAAGAAAAAGATCTGCGCCCTTGGATTAATAGCTATAATAATACGCGAGTAGAATATTATACTTTATCCACGACCATTTCCAAGTTTAAACCGTTTATTGGTCTCGACCGTGGATAAATACAGGGTGATCAGTAACTGCCATGCCAAAATTTAAGAGATGATTTTGCATCCAAAAATATGAAAAAAGTTTCTAAAGGGTGGTCCGGAAATGAGCCCTAAGGGAGCTTCAAAGATGACATATTGAATGGGGAACAAATAAGAGCACGAATAAAATTTGAATGATGCAGGGTGATTCTTCATTTTAAACTGAGCAGAAAAGTATTCTTCACCAAAACACCTAAATTTAATATTAAAGGAGTAATAGCCTTTTAAAAAGAAACGTTTTTGGTGGCACAAAATGTTACTTCCTCTTAGTTGCATTTTTGTTGAAAACAGTTGCTCCTACAGTCTTACACTAAATGACATTTTTTACGTATTTTTACTCAAGAAATCTATATTCTTACAAAATAATAAAAAAAACTACACTTAAAAAGCTTGGGGCAAAAATGTGTTTAGCCCCACATATTTTGTCCGTCTAGGCACGCCTCTGAATAAATTCAAAACAATAAAATTAACATAAACTTATTGCCCTTATTAATACTAGTATACATGCAAAAGCTCGTCGCTTTAGCTTAAAGGGTACCAGTTATTAATTAAAAACCTTATTTTTATTACAATTTTATTTCCGTACCAACCTTTATAGAAACTTTTTTTGATATTTTTGGATGTAGAATCACCTCTTTCCAGTTATTGATCACCATGTATGTTTAAATTTTTAGGAATATTATCTTGGATTACATAAAAGACACTGAAACAAGTGGTTTAAAAGTACGAGAATATAATGCTGATTTAGGCGATATGGATCACAATAAAGCAGACAAATGTTATTGTCCTAAAACGTGCCTAAAAAAAGGTATTTTCGATTTAACAAAGTGCATGGGAGTCCCAATTTTGGCAACATTACCTCATTTCTTGAGAGTGGATGAAAGGTATATGCAAGACGTTGAAGGACTGGAACCCGTGGAAGATAAACACCTAGTGAAAATTTATATGGAACCAGTAAGTATTAGGCCGGGTCGAAAAACCACTTTTCTTCAGGATTCAAGGGCTACAAAAAACATTCTGGTTCAGGGTGATATTTGGGTACACAAGACAATATATCAATAACGGCTAAAGCAAAGTATTTTTTTTTTTTTTTTACTTGTATCTCCTTGTTTGTAATTAAAATATTAATAATATTCTTCATACTCCAGAGGTCAGGTAGTTTTACTTAAAAATATTTCAGGGAGTTTTGATTTTGGGTTTATTTTATAGGGTATAGGGCCGAAAATAAAAAACAATTTTGTGACCTTGAACTCGATTTGGAACTCTTATTTTTTTGTAGCATTTTTCACAAAAACCGGATTTTTTTAAATATCTCAAGATCGGTGCATCGTAGGACAAAAAACGTTTTATATAAAAATAAAGAGGACCGAATTTTCAACATTTTTTGTCGTATGTATTTTTTTGTACGACTTATAACTAATTCAAGGCACCATCTTAAACGTTACACCAAGTGATTAGTAAGACATATATTTTTTAATTTTGTAATATTTCCCACTGAAATTTTTTTTTATGATTAAAATATTAAAAAATTAAAAAAAATAATTTTTTATGTTCTATTAATCATTTAAAAGTTGAAATTCCCAATAAAATAATGTTGGTCACAAACTTGTAGAGGCTAAACTGAGTTCAGATTCGGTTTAAGCCGGCGAAAATACATAGAATCATGGTCCTATCCATGGCGCAGACCACTTTTATTTTTTTGTGGGCCTGTGTTATTTCAAAGAAAAAGACACAGTTGGTTACTTTTACAGATACTTTACCTATGTTTTTGCTATTTTCAGCTGACAAGTACACCAATTAAGGCTTATAAAAGGCTACAGTTTAACCTACCCATAGCACCTATAGAAAAATTAAATCTAATGAAAAATGTTCCGGAAGCATTGCATCCCCTATTCTGGGTTGAAGAGGTAAATAGTTTTTAAAATTCCCTAACAAAAGCAAATATCAAAAATGTATCAAATAAATCATGGCAGAATCTTAGCTTCTTTATGTTTGTTTATATTTTTTCAAATATTCGAAGTTTAGGAACTATAACAATAATAGTTATTTATGGTACTAGTGGGTAAAGTAAGATATTGCCCATGAGAAAATTAACCTGCGAGGCGTCAGCCAAGCAGGTTAATTTTCGAGAGGGCAATATCGGTTTACCCATGAGTGCCATACAATGTTTTATCCAATAAATAGCTTAGGAATTCATATTTTTATTACAAATTTTAATGACATTTACAAGAAAATAATTTGACAAGTGACAGTTGAGTGGGTAAAATAAATAATTATCCACTCAATAAAGTAAAAGCCACGCGGGGGTTATTATTGAGTTTATCTATTTAAAATAAAGCTGGTAATTGTCTCATTATCTGTATGTATTGGATAATAGTTATTTATGGTACTAGTGGGTAAAGTAAGATATTGCCCATGAGAAAATTTACCTGGGAGGCTTCAGCCAAGCAGGTTAATTTTCGAGAGGGCAATATCGGTTTACCCATGAGTGCCATACAAGGTTTTATCCAATAAATAGCTTAGAAATTCATATTTTTATTAAAAATTTTAATGACATTTACAAGAAAATAATTTGACAAGTGACAGTTGAGTGGGTAAAATAAATAACTATCCACTCAATAAAGTAAAAGCCACGCGGGGGTTATTATTGAGTTTATATATTTAAAATAAAGCTGGCAACTGTCTTATTATCTGTATGTATTGGATAAAGTTTTAAGCGCGATTATTTCATTCTAATAATCAGAATTAAAGATTTGATTCAACCAACAAATAACAAACTTTTAACAGCAATTAAACCAAAGCTAGCTTTTCTAAATTTTATTAACGCAAATAAAAGGAATTTAGCTAAAATTTAACAGCGATTAAACCCAAACTAAAATTATTCAATATTTTTAATAAAGTTAGGAAATAATCTTTATATAAATCGCTCGTTTTATGAATTCTGTTTACCATTAAATGCTTTTGACTAATAGTTCAAGAAAAAGTCCGCGACTGCGTCTTGGATTATTAACTGGAATTATTAATAAGTTTCGGCTTTTAACATAACATATTTGAGTGGTCACGAGAAAAGGACCTAAAAGTGTAAAAAAATATTTTTGGACATTCTAGGTCTATTACTATAGTAGTGGGTAAATTAATCCAAACATATTTTTTCACTGCAGGTCCCTTTTCTCGTGAACACTAATTATATTTATAATTATTAATTAAGCACTTGTGGGTTCAAAGTATTCATTTACCGGAGAAAAGCAAAAATTAAAATTAAAAAAAACTATCATATTTTAAAGTAAAGGGTTAGTTATTTAGTAAATCTCTATGTAAACACAGCGTCGACAGGAGAGTCCTTTTAGTGAAATATAGTTTAAAGTTTATATTTACTTCAAAAATATGTTTTTTTAAATTCTAATTTTTGCTTCTCCCTGCTAAATAAATACTTTGATACGACCAGATGAAACTATTTATAAATACATATTATATTTTAGAGTGTAGAGTTGGAGGGACCTCTTCTTTCAATGCTTCAAAATATATTTTTGGTGCTAAAACTTAGTGGAGGCATCAAATACATAGGAATGTTGGCTGGTACTGGTTTAGCAGGAGCGGGAGCATATCTCCATTTAAAAAATAAAAAAGACTTCAAAATTACTAACATAAAACCAAAAAGTGGAGAGGTTAAAGAGGGTCTTGATAATAAGTCGTATGAAAAAGATGAAAATGTTGAAAATGAACCTGCAAAGGTTGATTTAAATAAACTAAGTGGGTCTGTCAAACATATAATGAGTGGACATGAGTTAGATAGATACTAACATAATTATAAGTATTTTAATGTGATTTAATCTACTCAATCAAATTTGTGATAAATATAGCACCAGTAAAACGTAAGATTAATACAGTAAATTGATAACTTATTCTTTAAATTTTCTGATATTTCTTTTAAGTTTTTTATTATATCTATTTTAAGCAAGCAATTTTATCTAATGTTAAATAAAATTTAGCCCAATTAGAATGAGTAATTTTAATAATTCTGTGAAATCATTCAATTGATTCAAAAATTGATTTAATCTTCAACAGACATGTTTTTTTTTAGAAGTTCTTATATATAGATATATAACAACTTCTAAACAAAAAAAAACTTGACTAAAAATCTTACTAAAAGTAGATTTCATATCTATTCATTCAAAAATTTATTTAATTTGTTTTTGAATTTTTTTGTTTAAAATGTGTCTGAAGTTTTCGGAAGCCCCTTTTAAACGTTACCAAATCGATATTTTACTTTCTAATGACTTTAGACATAGATTACATTATTTAAAAACTTTTAGAGAAGAGAAATGAAAAAAAACGTCACAAACAATTTGATCTTGGTAATATTCAGCAGCCTGCCTGATTTGTCCTTGAGAATTTACGGAATGGATCGACAAGC
Source organism: Brachypterus glaber (assembly GCA_958510825.1). NCBI lineage: Eukaryota > Metazoa > Arthropoda > Insecta > Coleoptera > Kateretidae > Brachypterus > Brachypterus glaber. The sequence goes on from OY294050.1 coordinate 21,824,810, forward strand.
TTTTGTCAGAATCCATCTACGCCATCCAAAGTCACCTCTCTTGACGGTACTAATTTTTAAATTTTTTATTTCATTACAAAGAAATAGAAAATTTAAAAATTAGTACCGTCAAGAGGGGTTACATTGGACTTTCATCTACGCCGTCCAAAGTCACCCCTCTTGACGGTCCTAAATTTTAAATTTTCTATTTCATTTCTATTTAGACGGCGTAGATGGATCCGGACACATATAAATATGATTAAATGCATGTTTAATGTGATTCATGTTGTGATTTTTTTTTCAAAAATGTTAACATTTCGGATCTACTTTAAATATTTTATTAATATTTTTGATTTTATTAAAAATACTTGAAGGTAGTAAAAAAAGAAAAATTTTGTCCAGCACCACAGAATACCTCCGACTAAATCTATGCGCGCGCAAAAAGGAGCTGTTGCCGTGTTTATAGCTCTAGTACACATTACTATGAGATCTTATTTACACGTGCCGTATATGGTATACAGGGTTATTCTTTTAAATTGTACAGTACCTTTATCTTTTTTAGGTGATTAGATAGAGATGTGCTTCTTTGAGCAAAGTTTTATCGTTCTTATTCTACCTGTTTTGTAACGGTAGAACTTCTTGCCGCTAAATGACAGCACAAATCGTTTAAATTGCAAATGGTAAAATTATGGCTCCTATTGTATTCGTAAAAAAATGCTTAATGATTAAATTCGAGATTAAATTACTTCTTATTTGCAAAACAAAACGTCAAGGAATAGGGGAAATGGTGGGAATGGCGGCCGCCTAAGTCTCTTTCTAATTTTTAGCTTTATTTATTTGTTTTTTCATGGAAATGAGTTAAATAAAACTTAAAAGTATGCTGTATAAAACGATATTCTCAAAAAATATTTAAATTGTAATTTGTTTTGCAATTAAAAAAAAAGCTTGCAAAGACCGGCATTACTCGCAGGCTGGGCTAATTACGGCATCGGACAGAATTACCCCCAATTAAAAAATATATTTAAAAAATCACAAATAAAGGCTTTTCCTTAAAAGTTTGTAAATTCTTTATGCCCATAGGACACAATTTAAGCAGCATATCCATAGCTCATGGTCTTTACCAAACTCACCACACATTGGACATAGTTTGTGATTCATTGCCGTGTCATTTTTGTCATTACTTTCATCCTAAGAGTCTTCGTATGAAGTTGTTCAGACGTCCTGTGTGCTTTTCTACTCATTCTTTTATAAATTCGAGGCAGAGTTGTAGTCTCTGTTCGAGGTATCTCCAATATGAAAACTTAAATATGACGTATCTGGCGTAAGAGTAGCCGACCAGCATTACCCCAAAACAAATGGCCGTTATAACCCCAAAACGTACGTTTACAAATTTTTACCCAAAACACAAAATTAACTGAATTTAATTATCAATCTATTACATAGTCCTAAACTACAATAGAGACTAATACTACATATTCCACAAATGTAACTAATTAGGCTCAATTAATTTATTTACATGCCTTTGAAACTAGAAGAGTGATCTCGAGAGTGATACACCATGTTTTTTGGAAAAAATACACTGTAATAAAATTGTTTTCATAATTCAAGGTGCGTTATAATAAGTTGTGTGTTATTATATGAACAAAATATCAAAAAGTAATACCGCCTATTAAATATTGGATAAATTTAAATGATATCCGAATTAGGCGACTTTCCTATACTGTAATATACAGGGAATTATTAAGAAATTAAAATTATATCCAAAGGTAAAACATTTCATCAATAAGCACATGTCTGTCTCTTCAAACAAAAATGTTACAATGATATTAGTAAAGATCATATACATTAATGTAATAATAATTATTGTTTTTTAAAATAACTCTTGAACTATTAATTTTGAAATGGAGGTTATATTGTATATAATGTAGTTTAACCTTTCTGATGAACGTACGAAAAGTCCTCATCAATTGAAGTTGAGCTCGCGCAGCCATCTTGATTTTAAGGTACCATTTTGCAGTTTTTTGCAAATAACTTCTAAACAGTCGATTATTTAAAAAAATAAGTTATAAGAAAAAAAAAGGTTATGAAATTCTGTACAAAATATCTGGTTAAATTTGTGTACTTTTTGAGAAAATCAGAAAATGGTTAAATTGTCCGATATCTTGATTTTAATGTACAGGTTTGGACTTTTTTGCAAATATCTTCTAAATAGTCAACTAAATGAAAAAGAAGTTATTACAAAAAAGAAAGCTTATAAAATTTTCTACAAAACAAGTAGTAAACACTTTTTGTATCTTACTTAGTTTTTGAGAAAATGCACAAAATTGTGGAGATATCTTGATTTGGATTGATTGATCTTTTGGATTTGGATTTCATTGTCTGCTTGATACTCGCGAAATCACATAAAACGAAAATTCTAAATCTAGTTTAAGCAGATATAGAAGTTTATTTCATCTTTATCAAGTTAGTTGGGAAAAAGCCCGCTTTTTGTAGATAATTTTATAAGCATTATTTTTTATAATAACCTATTTTTTTAAAATATTGGCCGTTAAGAAGATATTTGCAAAAATGTTCCTTAAAATCAAGATATCGGCACAATTTCTGACCATTTTCTTATTTTTTCAAAAAGTACGTAAGTTAGAGAATAAAACATAAGTAACCAAGTATTTTGTATTTTTTTTTTTAAATAATCGACTGTTTATAAGTTATTTGCAAAAAACTGCAAAATTATACCTTAAAATCAAGATGGCGGTGCGAGCTCAACTTTAATTGATGAGCAGGGCCGGACAGAGCCAGCCCGGGCCCGGGGAACCTTTTTTCCGGGCAGCCCATTTTTGCAAAAGTTAAAGTTTTCGCAACTGAGAAAAAGCTTTACCCTGGCAGAAAATTTTTGCCTGTCGACGCCGGGCCCCTCTCGGGGACCCGGGCCCCGGGGAATGTTCCACCCTCCCCCCCCCTGAATCCGGGCCTGTTGATGAGAACTTTTGGGTACGTTGATCAGGAAGGTCTAGACTACATCTCCACCAATTTTCAAGACTTTTGGATTTTTTTGAGGCAAAAAACCTTTGCTTGGGCTATATGACCAGAAAAAGTTGTCAACTATAAAATTTGCCACCCCCCAAGATCCGCCGCCCTTGTCAATTGCCTAGTAGTGTCTAATGGTAAATCTGGCATTGAACGTATGCCTTTATTTATTGTAGAATATGTATTCAACGTTGCTGATAGAAACAGTAACGTTTATTTTTCTTTCTTCTTAATATCACATGGGTTATGGTAAATGGTAATTAAAATCAAATGTTGAGTGAAAAGTCATTAGGCATAACGTAAAGATATCTTTTATTTACAATATACACACAGTCACACTTTAAATATCTTATACTAAAGGCTTTATTTAGGAGAGAGTCAGGCAAAATGATCCTTTCGGGTAAAAGAATTTACCGTTTTTTTTTTTATTCCAAAGCTGAAGGAATATTTTGGTTCTATACATTCTTTATGAAAACAAGCATATTTATAAAATTTAGCGCAAAAATTTTCTTATTATATTTTTAAATATTCAAAGAAAATTATTTTGATTTAAAAATCAAAATAATTTTTGGGCTTTTCCTACAATTTTTAAGGTAAATAATTTATTATTAGAGTTTAAGAGCACTATGAAATACAATAAATTTAAATTATTTAATAAAAATTATATACAGGTTTGGGAACGTTCAAGTATTACGTAACGCTTCTAGGGGATGGGGGTCATTTTAGAGTGTTACGCCCATGTTAATGGTATAGGAAAATAGCGGAGGGGGTCCAAAATGATCAAAATTTGAGTTACTTAGTACTTGAACGTTCCCTTTGACTCTATTGCTGTATTCATCAAGCTATTTTTAAGAAAAATAAAACAAAATATGGATCATCTACAAAATAGAAAATATTAAAATTTGCAATCAGATATTAATGTTGTAACTATTCAGAATTTTTTCAGTATAATTTTCAGAATGGAATGACACTAATGGGGTCCAAAATTTAAAATTTAATTTATTTATTCATTCAATTTTAATATTTTTCCTATATAATTTAAAGCCTATAGTTCCAGTGATACCACCAACAAATATTCTAAAACTAAATTTAATACAAAACCAAGATATATACAGCCCTAATAATAAAATCGCTGCTACATCTAGTAGGTAATATTGAAAGAAATTCAAATTTCTCGCAGGACTTTGAAAATGTTTTGCACCATTATGCCGAATAACATACTCTGTCCAATAAACCGCTCTTTCAAGGGGTGTTTCCTTTTGATCCAGAAGTAAATATTGTCGTTTTTTCACTTGCTCCCTGTATTTTGGGTCGTATATTACTTTTTTGATGGCCCGTAATAGTGTATCTGCATTTAAAGTGAAAAGTTCCAGTTTTAAAGCGTATCCGTCCAGCTCGGCCTTAGCCGCGTTCGCATCGTGGTCGCAAAACACTGGCATTGTAACTACTGGTACTCCATGATAGACCGTTTCGAACATTGAAAGTAAACCTCCATGGGTGACAAATGCACGGATTTTTGGGTGGCCTAAAAATACAGAAATTTTACTAAAATATGAGACGAGATAACTTCAGCTATATACAGTTATCTAGTTTAGCACAGAATGATTTTAATGCACTAAAAAAATTAAGGCGGCTTCATATATTCTAGAAAAACAAAATTAACCCCCTGCTTTAGACATGGCGTAGATTTTACGCCTGGATAGTATGCAATTTATGATTTTTCTCAAATTTGACTATGGCTTTTCGTGTCTCAGTACCTTTCGGACATTTAGTTTAGGCTAGGTTCATTTAAAATTTGGCGGCGTAAAAAATACGCCGTGTCTGTAAGTACGTAATAATAAAAAGAATAGGGTTCATTGCAAAAAAAATATTCTTTTTTTTAAGTATTTTATGCCTATTTATGATTAAGTTTTTAATTTTGTCTTAATTTTTTTTCTTTCTTGTACCAAGTTATTTAAATAAATTTCCCTACCAAGTCAAAATTAACAAAAAATAACATAACAAATTATATTTTATAAATAACTCATTTAAATATTATGTCCTATCGCATTGATAATTAAATAATTAAAGCTATAAAGAACACGTTTAATAAAAAATAAGTCAAAATTTCAAAAAATTTGTTCGACTTTTAAATTGTTTAAAGGGAGGCGTATTTTTTACGCCGTGTCTATAGTAACGTTTCATAAATAATATGTCTGTGACAGAGGGTTAAAAATATTTCAAACAAATGTAAATAGTGTACTTTTATATGGCGCAGAAACTTGGAAACATTCACAAAAACAAAATAAAAAAATCCAAATTTATATTAATAAGCGCTTGCGTATAATTTGTCAATTTTTTTGCCCATATACGATTTTGAATGAAGACTTACACAAAACTACAAAAAAGGAAAAACTATAAAAATATTAGGAAAGTTATGAATGAAAATGGATTTGACGTAATAGATCAATTTCTGAAATTAAAGCACATTTCACGAATATTGTTATTATGGGTTCATAAAAATGAGGTCTCCTTTATCAAAAATAAGGTAATTTAGAGAATTTTCCATATTTTACTGTTACCTACCTAAAATGTCTTGCTGAGGTAACCATTTACTTAGTTTAACATTATCTGGAAGATCTGGCATATCGGTATCTGCCTCATATTTCCACAGAACTCTTTGAGGTAGCTGCTTGAAAACCATGATTAACATTCTACGTAGATATTCTGGCATGTTGCTAGCTTTAACGGAAGAACCCATAGAGAAATAAATAAATCCTGCATCTCCAGCACCACGTATAAAGTCATCCAAATCCTAAAAAGTTAACAGAATCAGTAATGATGCTAGATTTTTTTGAGGAAGGAGCAGGGAAGAAAAAAAATTCCAACTAAAGATTGAGATTTTCCCCACTTTTTGTACAAGACCTCGATTTTCACAACTTTTTACCCAACATCGAAAATTTTCTTTTGACACGATGGAAAAAAGTTAATAAACAAAGAAAAGGTCAGCATCTCCATAATTTTCGCTACTGGTGAGTGGATTTTTCCAACTCGAGATTGTTTGTGGGGTGTAGGCTACAGCTTTAAAAAACTTCTAAATAAAACGCTCTTTTTAAGTTAGTAAGAGTTTAGTTATTTATGGTACTAGTGGGTAAAGTAAGATATTGCCCATGAGAAAATTAACCTGCGAGGCGTCAGCCAAGCGGGTTAATTTTCGAGAGGGCAATATCGGTTTACCCATGAGTGCCATACAAGGTTTTATCCAATAAATAGCTTAGGAATTCATATTTTTATTAAAAATTTTAATGACATTTATAAGAAAATAATTTGACACGTGACAGTTGAGTGGGTAAAATAAATAATTATCCACTCAATAAAGTAAAAGCCACGCGGGGGTTATTATTGAGTTTATCTATTTAAAATAAAGCTGGTAATTGTCTCATTATCTGTATGTATTGGATAATTTTTTATTACAAGGTAGTTACAGTAACTATGCACTGAGAATTCGTTTTCGTAGTAAATAATAAACGGTTTTAGCCTATTTGGAACCCCAGGCCACGTTTGTTATTAATTACAAGTTGTTACAACAAAGCATAACATAACAACGTTATATTTTACTGTAACAACTTGTAATTAATAACAAATTTTGCCTGAAGTTCCAAATAGACATAAGCGTTCAGTATTTACTACGGTTACGAATTCTCAGTGTGGAATAAAATCTATAATAACACTAGGCAACACGGTTTTTTGCCCTGATTGGAGTCATATGTTTTTTAACTAATTTTGGGTAGATGAGACTGAATCTGTTCTCATAATATTTCTATTAACTCAAGTTTCTAAGAAAAATGAGATAAAAGTGGACAAACATCATCATCAACCTAGCCTTTTTTTTGTTCTAAAAGCATGAGAAATAAAATTATTGTGAGGACAAAGGATTGGGCGACTCAGTATTAGTTAAATAATAATTATTATAACATCAACAATAACTGTTTTCTGTCGCTTAACAGCTGATGAAACATTGGCGTACTGTATTTTACTTCTATTCGACGAAGTAAAACCGGCAATTTCAGTCATACAGAAGTAACAGTTATGCGAACTAGTTGGTGAAGTCCAGATCATGGGAATTGTAAATTTCAAGTTTTCTCTGTTTTTGGTTTTTTCCCATCGTGTCAACATAATATTACATCGACCACAAACAAAGTGTGGGACCCATACTGAATCCAAATTTGAAATTTGAATGCAAAAGCATTCTTCATAATTTCGTTTTAATCTATCTATAAACATTCTGCGGTTTTTTACCGGCTCAAACTCCGCACAAACGTAACAAAATAGATCAGAACTCTTATTGCATAGATGGGAATTGCTTCTTGTAATAGTATACTCTCCAGTAGCCAAGTTTCCCACTACTGATGAGCTGCAGTCGCTGGATGACGAAGCCTGCGGGCCTGCTTTCTCACCCTGACCAGACGCCGATACTGGATTTCCGAATCCCTGCATCGTAAAGTACTCATCACTTGTACCTGCCATGACGTCACACACGCCGTTAACCCAGGGACTCTGCCAGATGGTTCTGTTGCCCACCGTCACCCCGAGGAGGTGCCCTGGTTGCAAGTACAAGCGATCATGCAATGAAATGAAGTCTGCACATCGAAGAAGTTGAAATCCCTACACGATGGCAAATTTTTACTAAATAAAGGAAAAGGTGGAAGAAGAGGTATCCACGTCGTAGATCATTTGAGAATGAAACAATACAATACCCTCGAAAAACCGTTAAAAATCCAATTTGTGTACATTCTTGGATCTTAATCTTGTATTTTAGAAATAAAAAATACAAGAAACTTATTTAATTGGGTTTAAAAGATTTTTTTCCATTTTTTCAGCAGCAATTTTCTGCTATTTTATCCTTTTTTGCAGTTTTATGAATGTTTGAGGGGACTATGGGCCAAATTTATTGCAGAATCAGATCAAGCAGATTAAATTACATGAAAATCTTAGTCAATCCGGGTCCACAAAATTTTTTGTACCAAGATAATCCCAATTTTTCACGATTTTTGCAATTTTTAAAGATATTTTACAATTTTTTTAGAATTAAAAAAGTTTATGATTAAAGTACGATCGAAATTAGTATTTAACAGATCAAAATACATAAAAATTATGCTTGCCTTAGATCTCAAAATTTTTTGTCTTGCCAAAAAATCGAATTTTCGCTATTTTTTGGGTTTTTTTGCAAATTGAAGGCTGGACGGCCTAAACTGACTTGAAATTCGTATTTTGCGGGTCGAAAAACATGCCCGTAGATAGGTGGCGCCCGGTGTATAGACAATTTTTTTTTGTGTGCCGGTGTAACCAACTTAAATTATGGAAACTTTAAATTCATAGGTAAAATAAATAGAGATACTAGGTAAAAAAAAATAAAAAAATTGGATCCTGTGACACAACTTACTAAGGGACTTTTTATATATTTCCTGGACTTATATCTCAAAAATGTGAGCTCCTGGAATTTTTATAAAATTGTCATTTGTTGCCTAGCGTAATTCGCTCCTCAGATTAGTAAAATTACACTAGGCAACAAATCACAACTTTTTTTTGCCCTGATCTAAAAGTAAACTTTTCTTACTAATTCGAGGTCTTAGAATCTGAATATAACCTTAGAAAAATTAAAGCGCCTCACAATTTTGAGATAAAAGTCCAGAATTAAATGACGTTTTTTTTTTCAAAATCTTGAAAAAAAATTCAAAAATAATAAGCCCCGGGGGTGGAATTAGAAAAAATTAATTTAAAAATATTTATCCCTTCACCCCCGCGTGGGTAAAGTTTAAAAAAAATTATTATCAGATTCAATTTCAGAAACCATAAAAACACCTATATAAAAATTTTCTAATTTTTGTAAAAAATATTGTATTTTTTAGTTTGATTTTCTTATTAAACCAAGGCTTTTCCTCAGCTTAAGCAGGAAAAGCAAAAGAGAAATACAGAGCTCCAGGGCCCGTTTTATAACTCAAAATATGCAACTGTCATTATTTCTTGCTTAATATAAAGCTACTTGAACTTAATTGCGGGTTTTGATGCGGCAGCAGTATTTTAAATGTAAATTAAAAATACTTAAAGTGCCCTTTGCCAAAATTTCTTTTTGCATAATTATTTATTAGTTCCCACCATCAATAACTCATTTAAAAAAAAATGCAGATGTACCCCTTTTGGTCCGGCACTCCTCATTTAATTCTACCTATGAATTTAAAGTTTCCATATTTTAAGTTGGGTATTTTTTAACAAATATTGAGTCGCCTAATCCAAATTTGTCCTCAGAATATCTTTATCTTCCATGATAGAACAAAAGAGGGCTAAAATAATGATTTTTTACTACTTTTATCTCAGAAATATTCTGAGGCCAGATTCGGTCTCAGCGACCCAAAATTAGTTAAAGAACATATGACTCTAATCAGGGCAAAAAACCGTGGTGCCTAGTGTTATTATTTGACTTACTTTCGGTAAAGCCTTAGCTCTTCTACAGTGAATGCATGCAATCTCAGCCACATTTGGTAAATATGGTCTCGAATAAGTTACACTCGCATCGCCATTTTGTAATATGAAGCTTACATTTCTTGCAATGTCATATATTGCTGGTATGTTGGGTCCAAAATGCTTATTTAGAACATCTTGTATCCTAAATCTAACCATTACTGAATGCATGGTGTTTGCAGCTAAAAAGACCAAAAATTATTTAAAAAAACAAACAGAAAATATAAAAATATAAAAACATAAAAAATCCTATTATTTTTTTACTTTTATATTTTTTATTTAAAATAAAACAAGTTTTTTAGTTTCCTTTTCCCCCTGTCCCTTTTAACTACTAAAAACTTCCCAAAGGATCTGGAGCTTATTTTGTTGTTTTCCAAACTGAATCTGCTCTTGAAAAAGTGATTTTCAAAAAATGTAACAATAATGTTTTGCAAAAACACATTGGCAGTTTTTTGCGTTTCTTATCCCCCGAGTAGGCAGATTCGGTGCGGCTCACGTAAAATTTTCCAGGTTCCCCCATTAAATGTCAGTATCCTTTTCTTCATAAACCCGCCTAACCGAATTTCCTGTTGATATTTTTTTTACCTACAAACCATAACGAATTCAAAGTCCTTTCCAGAATATTCATATTATCCGTAAATCCCCTAGCCAAAAATGGTGTTATAGAATAAGGTGTCGGACTTCCAGCCAATGATATCGAGCCAACGTAAAAGCCTACTGTGTTTATATACATAAATGGTACTTTATATTGATGTACAAAACCCATGGCGCATTCTGGGTAAGCTCCATCCAAGATTAACAAATCAAATTTTTGACGGGAATACAAAAACTCTTTTGTTTCTGGGTCCGAGAGCAAAATATCACATGCCTAAAACAAAAAATATTAATTAAAATTAAAAAAAAAACAAATAACGCCATGTTCTTAGTGATATAGTCGAGGAATGGAAGGTTGTCGAGAATTTCAATTACCAAGACAACAAATAGCTGTTTATTATAGGTTTTAAGGAACAGAAATATTATTTAAATATTCCATCAATCTATTTTCTAATCATCGTACAGAGTAATATTGGTAGACTGACAGTTTCAGGCTACTGGCCCTCTGCAGTACCAAGAGTTAACCCTGTACACTGATTAAGAAAACATTCTTCGACTTTATTCATGAAATAAATAAAGTCATGAGATAAATGTAATTTTGCAAGCAATCTATTGCTAGCTATAGACAACTACTCATGTATTCTCCTAATCCTTAATCAGCGAACAGGGTTGACTCTTGGTATTGAAAAGAGCCAGTAGCCCGGAATTGCATTCTACCAATATCACTCTGTACGATTATTATAAAATAGATTGATGGAATATTTAAATAAATAGGTTGTTCTTGTCTTGAATATATCTCGACAATTAACTAATTCTCTCGTCTAGCGAGAGTCTCGTCTTGTGTTATCTTACGAGAGTCTATTCTCAAGACTCCCGATATTTTACAGGGTTGGTTGACCATAGTATCAGGCTTCGAAATATCCCCACAATAGGACAGTCAAGTTTTTATTACTGACAATGATTCTTTATTTCTATAACTGGCGTGTCGAAAACATACATAAAACTTTTAAATGGTAGGTGGTACAAAAAAAAATACTCAAGAGTCGTGAAATCTCGATTCTTGATCAATATTCTTGAATCTCGGCGACATGACTCTCGACTTGTTATGATATTTTTAAACCACACTCTTGGTTTGGACTTTGGTTTGGACGACTCAATTTATGAAATTAGGACAAGGGTTATCAACAATAATATATTTTTTGGAATATATTTTTTTTAAATCCACTTCTATGGTCATTAACTTTTTACCAAACTTAAAATCTATAATTCCATAATATTGGCATTTTTTAAATTAATATTTATTTAAATAGTACAATATTGTTCTTTAAACATGTAAAAATAATTACAGATTCATTACGTAACAATATTTGACTATATTTGTGTATTTTTCAAATATTTACTTGACATAATACTTTAAGTACCTAGTTACAATCATGTCGAGTAAATAAATATTTAAATATTTCTCCTTACTTAGGTATACTCCTGTCAAGGGAGTACAAAATTACCGTAGCCAAAATATGAAATACATCCTTCAATAACGCGAGAAACGGGGTATGAAGTGTATGAATATTATGGATGACCCCTTACCCAGAAAGCACAACGATGACTTAAAGAGATCTTAAAGATGTCGTAGTTCGTCATTCAAGACGTCTTAAGAACGTCGGTTTTTGCCGTATATGCATCTTAAAGACGTCTTAACGACGTCGTATGTTACAAAAGGTAACGTCTTTAAGACATCTTTTTTAAGACGCCTTACTGACGCCTTGCACAGGCAACATAATACCCCCTCCCATTTACGTTGCTAGATACAATACGCGTAATAAGAATTAGAATGAGAGGACTTTTTGTTTGTCAAAAAGAAGATCTTAAAAACAATGAATTTTTTTAATATTTTTTTTTTTTTTTATTTAAAAAAAAAATGGTATTTTTTTTAATAGTTGATTGTGGTTAATTTATTTTTAGCGATGAGTATCGAAGTCAAGGCGTCTTGTACCGATACTTAAAAGACATCTCATAGACATCATAATCAGATATATTGTAAACAACCCTAAAAAGAAGTCCATAAGATATCCTTTTTATGTCTTTAGGCGTCCAGACATAATTAAGATCTAAAAAAGACGTCTTTAAGATATCATGTTCTGTCTGGATATAGTTATTAGCAAATGTTTAAATTAAGATTATTTAGTGGATTTTTAGAGATTGTATAATTAGTAAGTAAGTTTATTTTGAGTAATTATTGGTATTTAAGTATAAACTTATTTCTTTTTGATTTAGCTAGTAGTAAGAATTTAATTGAAATTTTGTTAATTTTGGTAAAATTTTATTGCATTTTAAAATAAAATAAAAATAAATAAAATAAAACCCTGACTAAAAAGAATTACAAAAATTTTACTTAATATAATTTAAACGGATTATTATAATTCGAAAAACGCACTTTCCAAAATTTTTTGCTGGCACCCTAATATTGTTACATTATAAGTTAAATACATTATTTTCTTATATCTTGTTTGCTGAATTATACAACAGAACTATAGTAAAATGTCAAAGAGTTAATAAAAATTTTATTGTTAATTACAATGTTTAAATATGTATTTTTAAATGTTTTTAGAAATTTTCATAAACAAAAATCTTACTTAAATAATGTTAATTAACATACTTATTATTTATTAAGTGGTTCGCCAATAACTTTTTTAACACAAGTTAAAAAATAAAATATAATTTAAAGCTCGGAGAAAAATATTTGACCCACTTATTTGTTTACTAATAAATGTTTTTTTATTCGATTGTTTCTAAAAGCGACACTTTTTGTCTATTTTTTACGGGCGAAAGTTGAACTTTGTGGCCCTAGGGTCAAAAAGCTTTTTTCGCCCGCTATAAACTTGTTATTTTTAAGCTTTTTAAAAGAAGATGCTTTACCTTTACTGTAATATTTATAAAGAAATATGACCTTTTGGTCACTTTTGGTCTTAAACTAACTGTTCTTTTTGACCAGATACAGTTATTATAATCATTTCATACAAAATATATTTTTTTCTATAACATAACCTTAAAATATATGTTAACTGATTAATCTGTATTTATCCACTAAAATAAATTAAAAACACAAAATTTCAATTATAAAATCAATTTAATATTCATAGAACGGTTTCAGAAGTATTATTATTTTTATAAAAGACACATTTTAACAGAAATTAATAACCAAGCTAAGAGAAATGTTTTAGCTAATTTTTTCATGATGTTTTGGTAAACTTATAGTTTTATTAAAAAATAAACCTATGTCACCACATAAATCAACAAATAGAACATACCTCGTATCCGTATCGCATCATATCCAAAGGAGGGACAGGTTCTTCTCCCCTGATCCTTGATCCCACCAAATCCCAATTTGTGAAATTCTTTACATAAAATACTAAATTTGTAGGGGTTATTTCTTCTAAGCCCTCCAACAGAAAATCAGCAGGAAAGGCGTTTATAAACGTAATATTGTGTCCTTTTGGTATCAGGCCTCGTGCGAGCTCCCAGAAAGGTATTTTATGGGATTTTGTACCACCCATGGTTATCATTAGGATGTTCGAACAGGTACAGAGTTTTATCACAGATAAGAGACATATTGTCAAGACTAATAAGCGTTCTACGTACATTTCTGAAAAAAAAAAGAGAACAATTATTAAATTTTGAAAATAATTAGCTTGTTCACGGCTATCGCGATTTCAATTGTTTTTCAATGGTTGACACAAACGTCAGTTTGAAAAAATGGACAAAGACGATCAATTTTAAGTAATTTAAACACTGTAATAATTATTTTTAAAGGTTTTCTTTGTTAAAATCAAATAAATTCGTTTAAATCGCTATAGCTATAAATTATAATTTATTACAAAATTTCACCAAACCTAATTTTTGTACCAGTAAAGCACATAGTATGTATAATATTTTATGTAATATTATCAAGGTTGCCGTGATTTTTTTCCCTTGGGAGAAAACGGCAAGTTTAGTCCCGACAATGAAAGCGTAAAATTAAGTTTTAGTCTTGGTCGTGCAAAAAAATAGGAAAATAAATTATTTATAATTATCTCATAATCTATGTCAGCATGTGTGTATTTACGCAATATACTTTATCACTAAGCCAGCGCAGTTGGGCGGTTTTTAATTAATTTTCTCAATTAGCTGATAATATAGGTTGGTTTACCCAATAACGAGCACTAAACTAACAAATAATTTAAGCAATGAAATGTCAGATTTATTTGTTAAATTTAATCTAATTTGTTAAATTCCTAGTGTAGGTGTTCTTGATTATTGTAAACCAACCTTAAACCAGCATTGAGAATTCAACACCGTAGTAATTACTGAAAGTTTTGCTTATTTGGAACCCCAGGCAACATTTGTTAGAGGAAAGGAAGCAAATATGGGCTACCAATTTTATTTTTTCTTCTAAAAAAATAAATAAAAGTTTAGTTCCAATACCAAACGTACCCAACGATAGCTATATTAATTAGTCACAACCTGTTATAAATTCATATTGACAAATAATAAATTCATTATTTCGTAAATAGTGAGAAGGTGCACTTTTGTGTCGATTTGAAATTGGCCCTAAATATGGGCTGCCTCCAAAATTGTGTAATAAATATAAGATTTGAAGTGGCAATCAATCTTATATTAAACATTTTTAAAGCTTTGAAGGTACTCATCTCGTATTGCTATTATGGCGCGTTCCATATCGCCCTCGTTCCATTTTCTTCTATTCTTGGCTGTTGCTGATCTTTTCTTGGCCTCCTAGAAAAATTCTAGGCTTAAATACATAGTTCTATATAGCCCATAATAGAAACACAGGGATGGCCCATATTGCAAAAATACTCGGTGTATACAACAAAAGAGGTTATGTCTAAAACTCAGTAATTAGAAGAAAACTAATAAGCACACATCAAAGCCCGATTATGTGGCTTTAATTTGTTGCAGAAATGGTTTTGAAAACGTTGTTATCTATCAGGTAACGGAATTTATAAACTTACCTAAAAAAGTTCTGTGGCTTGCTGAAAAGGACGGAAAATAAAAATAAATTCTCAAACGTCAACGAATGTTTGAATTAATTAATAAATCTTTACTGCGGAAGTTTAACTTCGCCATTTACGATTTGCGATAGTCGGATGCAGAGAACTGCATCGGATAGCTGAGAAACCCACCTAGCCCATATTACAAGACCTAGCCCACATTTGCTACCCTTCCTCTATTAATTAAAAGTTGTTACAGTAAGTGCCTACTCACAGGCTCGCATAAGAACGTAATACACTCGGTAATACATAACAATGCGATGCCGTGATTGGCTTGATGTGCGGCCATGTATCTTGTAAGCCAATCACTGCATCGCATTCTTATGTTTTATGTTTTTATGCAAGCTTTTGGATACGCCTTAAAACATAACGTTGTTCTGTCACAGAACTTCTATTATGTTTTACTGCAGTAAAACATAACAGAAGTAACAACTTGTAATTAATAAGAAATGTTGCCTGGGGTTCCAATTAGGCAAAATCGTTTAGTATTAGGTATTTACTACGATATATCACGATAAAGAATTCTCAGTGAGGCATTACCTACTATTCAAACTAATTAATTAGTTATCAACAGTAGTCGGCGTAAACTCAGTTTTGACTCATCAACGTTGAAAATAAACACAGAAACATAGGCTTACGGAATAATTTTGCCGAATTATGAGGGAAATTTTTATAAGGGTCACTAAATTGAAACATTTGACGACTAATTTGTTACACACTACAATATTGACTATATATATTAACTATACATGTATATATATGGATGCTTTTCAAAAAAAAACCGACATTCGATCTTTATCTTTAAGAATACGAAAGTTTTTAATTTTTATTTATCGATCACTTTTTTTCCCACCTTACTCGTTTAAATGGAAACATTAAAAAAAATCAAGATAAAAAGAAATTAAAATGTAAATATTTAAAACCTCGCTTCAACGCTAGAGAGTCGACGCAGCTCCTATGCGAGTACTGGAAATTCGCGGAGTACTGGTTATCAGCTCACTGAGCAAGCTTGCAAGATTAGTGATAAAATCTATAATATCTCTACAAACGTACATGGGCTTTATAATTTAATTATATTATTGGATTATAATTTAATTATATTATAATTATAATAATAATTATTAATTAATTAAATTTTAAACACACACTAAGATTTAGCGGTGGCTTTACGTTATAAAATTAAGGGAAAGCTTCTCTTCCAGAATTGAGAAAGTGTGACGGGGTTGTATAAATAGCAAAAATTAACATAATGTTATGAAATTTCATGGACATCCCTTTATTGCGGATTCTTGCTAATTAAATATGAAATTCTCATTATGAGAAGGAGAAAAAACGATAATTGTCCCACATGACATTGTGATATAAGTACCAGTTAAGTAGAACTTTCTCTCTATGTCAAGTTCATAGTTAGGTACATATACATGCAAATGTTACTTAAAATTATTGTTATTTAAATTTTTCACAAATAATAATTTGTTACTTAAGTTTTAAATATTAAATTTTTTTATATTATAATTTTTGGAAGTATGAGATATATATTTTTTGCTGCTTAATAAAATGTAACAAACCGTGTGCTAGGGACAATTGAAACATTTTGTTTGGGGTCGATTGAAACGCGTTTTAACCTATTATTTTTTGACATTATCCAAAAATTTGTAAAAATTCAAATGGAAATAAAGTTATCTTATTTTATCTTAAAAATACAACTTTTTCAAATCCACTACTGCTAAAATTACAATTTTTATCCCTACTTAAAAGTTAATGACTAAAAAAAAAACGTTTCAACTACTGCTAAAATTACAATTTTTATATTTTTAACCCATGAGATTTACATTTTTTTCGAATCTCAAGATAAGTGGGGCCCTGTCTTTATTTAACAAATGTTTCAATTAACCCCAGGTACTTTTTCAACTGACCCAGGTTTGGGGACAGTTGACACATTTAACATATTGTTATAAAAATGCTTTCTATATTTTAATGGTATATATGAGACTAAAACAATATTGCACTCTTATACCCAGATAATTAGGCTGTAATTAAAGCGCATTACCAAATGGATCAGAATTAAAATCTAGTTAAAGTAGCAATTTTCTCAAAAATGTTTCAGTTGACCCCAGTCTCCCCTACTTAGGTACTTAAACTTAAAATTTGTTAAAATTTAATGTAACAAAAATATATATGTATATTTTTTTAAGATTAAAAATAAAAAAAATCAAAAAGTTAAAAAAATATTTAAAAAAAGTTAGGTTCCACCGAGATTTGAACTCGGATCGCTGGATTCAAAGTCCAGAGTGCTAACCATTACACCATGGAACCTTACTACAACTTTGTAAATTTGTTTAACATTTTCTATAAATCGATATTCTCTAATAAAAGTTATCTACTGCCGTAATAAGAAAAATAAATAAAAATAGTGTAATAGCCCACTTTAGGTTGATCGTTTTTTTTTTTGCCTTTATTTATGGAGCTACAAAGAGGATTTTTTTTTTAATTATATACAAAAAAAAAGTCATTCTTGATAACTTGTCCTAGTATGTTTTCAAACACCCAAAACACAAAGCACTTTTTATATAACTTTTACGGTTCTTGAGATAAAATTTTTTTTCTCCAAAATGTCTACTTTTATTTTTTTTTGTTTTTGATATCTTAAAAAAACTCACTGATAATTTGGAATGCTTGTTTTCAAACTCCCAAAACAACAAGCACTTTTTGTACAACTTTTACGGTTCATTAGAGGTTTTTTTCTTCAAAATTGCGACTTAAAAAAACATTATCTCATAAACCGTAAGAGTTATACAAAAAGTGCTTAGTATTTTGGGAGTTTAAAAACAAGCATGGCAAGTTATCAAGAGAGACTAATTTTGAGATAAAAATAAAAAACCTCTTTGTAACTCCATCCGGGACATACAGTATAAGTAATGTTTTTCTAAATTGATTTGAAAATAATTGTTTTCACCACCCCACGCCTTATCTATCTATTTTCTTCTACACACCACCTCAGCATGCAGGCGCGTCTAGACGCGGAAGACTCGATTTAAATAATCCGAGCACAGATATTTAGGTAAGTTGAATCATAAGTATAAAACCTGCTTTTAATTTCACTTGTTTATATAGAAATAGAAAGTATTTTGCAGGTCATTGGAGATCTTTGAATTATTTCGTTTGGATTGCGAAACGTAACCGCACAGGTGTCAGGTATTCAAATCGATGGACCGCTAGGTCTCCGGGCCCGTGCCTGGGTGAAAATTTACATGATCCCAATGCCCGGACATACTGATTTTATAGAAAATAAATATAATAAAAAATAAAAACCCATATTTACAAAAAAGTATAAATAAATAAAAAATGGGTGAAAAAAAAAATAACAATTACAAATAAAGAAATTAATAAAAAATTCTAAAAGTAGAACCTACTATAGTGTTTTTAACTATCTATTCGTAACTGCAGTTACAATTCATGAATACCTATTTAGTTACAAATAGATAGGAAGTTATGACCGTATACAAATGTACTTTAATTTTTGATAAAAACATTATAGTTCTAAAGTCACGTACTTTAATATTTAAAGCAGGACAACTCCTTTCGCCAACATGTTGCCCAATATGCCCCCTATGTTGGGCAACATGTTGGCGAACGGAGTTGTCTTCAACAAGTTGGCAAATGTGTGTGTTGGTTAGTCAACATGCTGCTATGTTGCAGGCTCCTAGGGCGAAACCGAAAAGCCATTCTTTTATCCATATTTTTTCTCTTTCTCTTATTTTCTGTGGCTATTGTCAAGCCTATTGCAATGGAGCTCTCTACAACTAGAATTATGAAACAAAAGACGCCTACCCTATCTCTATCTCATGTGTGCTATACTTTCCAGCCTACCAAATAAATACTGTATTTGTTTTTCATACAACAAATACAGTATTTGGCCGGAAAGTGTAGCACTGAACGGCACAAACGAACATAGCTAATGTGAATCTGTAGAATAAGAATTCTATTAAAATTTATATGGCGCCAGTAATCTCTTTAATAAAAATAATATAGTTACATTTTTTGCCCGGCCAAGTAAATATTGTATTTGTTCAACAAAGAACAAATACAGAATTTGTTTGGTTGGGTGGAAGTGGGAGTGTATGTATGTCTTCTATCCTTTTTGGATAGAACTTTTGTCCCTGTCTAATCTAACGGGAGAAATCGCCATTGCCATTTCTCGATTTGACAGCACTTTCATATTAACCCACTTGTTTAGATTCCGTTTTGTCAACTGAAGTTGCCCAACATGTTTCCTGATGTGTGAGCTCGGTGGGTTTTGTTGACAAGCATGTTGAGAAGCATGTTGCCCAACATACTCCCTAGTGAGTGGCCTGCTTAAGGACGGACATGAAATGTTGCGTGTTTTTAACAAAAAATAAAGTACAATTATATAGGAAAATAACTTTCGAATTCCTATCCATTTGTAACTGAATATTCAGCTTACTTTTTACAGTGTACCACATGTGGTATTATATATTATTATTATTGTTAGATATTATTATTAGACAATTATTCTCTTGAAATTCGAAGCTTAACATCTTTATAACTTGTAATACCTATGTCTAAGTTTACCATAACTATATTGTATTTATTTGGAATGCGATCAGATTACAAATCCTGACTTTTCATTGCAAATTAATTTCTCACGGTTTTCATAATTATATTAAAAATAATTGTACATATAATATTTTTTGTAGTTACAACGATTAAAACAGCTAAAATAATATTGTTTAATTTTAACCCTCTACAGACTACAGACATGGCGTAAAAATTACGCCTAGTATTTTGGGGATAGCATGTTTAAATTTATCAAGTTTCATCTACTGTGCAGCCATATTGAAATGAAATTTGTGGTAAACTTTTTTCTTGGTTAAGACTGAAATTTAATGCTATTTTGATATCTGGCAAAAATATCTTTTTATCTTTTACACAAGTGCTGATATTTAGATTTATGTAAATCATGTTTTTGGAATTTTAAAAACGTCTAAAATGAGCCACCCTAATATCTCCAAAACTAGTCGTCTTCTAGCAAAATCCTTTTGATCTAGTAATCTAGACCCTATTTGATAAGGATATGCCAAATTTGAGCAAAATCTGGGAGATGAAGGACCGGCACCGTGTTGATCTGACGAAGAAAGCTCCATGAAGCGTTTCTTTGACAGGGCGTGCTCATCAATGGTTTATACTGTATAGATAATAATTAAAATTTAATTATTAGCTATACAATATAAGTAGAAGAATTGTTATTTAATAACAATTCTTTTAAACACTTTAAATTATTCTTTTCTAGCACTCTTGACGTCTTGTTTAAATATTTATTGTACAATTCATTTAATTTCTTAATTATATTTAATATACCTTAAAAGAAAATGTTCTTGACATTATTATCCAAGAGTAAAATTATATTTAAAATTCTTTTTTTTAAGCATTTTAACCAGTTTTATTTTAACAAGTTCTTAAAGTCATAAATGGTCATATTTCATAATACTAATTAATAAATATTAATAAAATATTTTATTGTCAGAAATAATAATAATAATATCTACACTACAAAAAACAGACACTATTTCAAATGGTTGGTGCTTTAGGGTGGACCTTATATTTTTTAATTTTCTAAAATAATTTTAAATTAAAAATTCAGAAAATATGAGTGATCAAAATTCTCTAATGCTAATGGGGGCCCTAAAATTCGTAAAATTACCATAAATGGTAAAAAATTGTTGAAAATTGTCAGTAATTTTTGTATTAATGAAAAATTTAAAGGGCTTGAAATCTTAATTTTTTCCTTTTGAGCACCAAAATGATGTGTCAAATTTCAAAATGATCAAAAGATTGTAACCCGTGCCGAGGATCCGCCCCTAACACTAAAATTTAAGAATTTCTGCC
>OY294050.1:21846056-21914093 GCA_958510825.1 Brachypterus glaber
GTGCATAAGGGGACAAGCTTATCGCCACGTACTCATGCTAAAAATTGTCAACAACCATTACTAGGGGGTCAAAAATTAACTAAAAAATGTTACGTATTATGGTTCTTATGTAATAAAGTAACATTTTTATGATGTAGAACCATTAAAAAAAAAAACAAAAAAAAAATACAAAATATTTCGTTTTATAATTTATTTTTAAATTGGCATAATTCCATGTACTAAAATTTAAAAAATAATTTATTTACTTTTTAGGAACAAACTAAGCAAAATAAAAAAATATTTGTATAAATTTTTTTGTAGAGAATTTTATAATCTACAAATTAAGTTCTATAAAGTTTTTAAAAAAATTTGATAGTTTTGCCACAAATGAGCAATTAAGTAAACTCTGCACTTTCATTTTAACCTTTTTATTTTTTTTTCGCGTACTTACTCTGACAGTAAGTTCTTGACATATAGATTTTTGAATTCCTCGTATTTTTTTTAATATACACTAAAATTTTTTTTTTAAAGATTTGAAAAAAAACGTCATTATTACCTGAACTTATATCTCAAAAATTTTAGGTGCTGGAATTTTTCTAAGGTCAAATTCGGATTCTACTCCCTCAAATTAGTAAGAAAAATTTACTTGCCCATCGGCAAAAAAAAAGTTGCGATTTGTTGCCTAGTGTAATTATTGAAAAATAATTTACTCTTTTGATTCCATTTTTTTTAACTTGTTTAATAATAGCTACAAATGGGTCCAAACCTAATTAAACTTACCAAAACTACAATATCTATTGCAGGAATAATGATATATCTAGAGACCTTTTTCCTAGCCTTTTTCATTAAAACTTTCATAACCCCATAAAAAATGTAGTATTGAATCGTATTAAAACACATTTAGACGATTCCAAATACGTATTAAATATGACTTTTAAATACGTATTTGGAATCGTCTCTATGTGTTTCAATATGTTTCAGTATGACATTTTTTATACTACACTGTTACGATTAAACTGAATATTTTGTTAAAAATGGATAGGAAATTGGAAGCTATTATCCTGCAAGAAGGGAAAGATTGCACTTTTTGGACGAAATGGACTGAGATAGATATTTTGTTCTTTGCTTTGAAACGTATCTGTTGATACAAAAAAGGTAAACATATCACAAACTATTATGCCCCAGTAAGGGCATTGGCTTGATGTGCCGCCATGTTTCTTGCAAGCCAATCACTGCATCGCATTCTTATGTTTTATGTTTTTATGCAAGCTTCTGAATAGGCCTTAACACATTAAATATGTGATTGAGACAAAGAAGGGAAACATTCCAGGAATTTCATAAATTATGAATATTTTTTTAACTTGCCACAAGAAAAAATGATGACTTTGAGTAAAAGTAAGGACTAAAAACCTAATCAAACATCAATAGGTTAAGAATGTATATATATTTTTTATTTAAATTTAACCATGTACTTAACATAACTTATATAATCTGTTATTTGTTAAATTACAAGACAGTCTTGTAATTAACAGTATAAAATGTTTTTTTTTTTTAATTATCCTAAAACTTTAGTAAGTTGAAATTTAAAAGGGAAAGATTGCACCAATTTGCACCACTTATTAAACATTGTTACTATGGTTACGATGAACAAGTTTGTAATGTTGTGTTTCTTTATTGGCCTTATGGTTTGGTTGCTATAAAGTTTTTTTTTAATTTCCGAAAGTTAGATCGAGCGCAATTTTTCCCTTCTTGCTCTCACCGGTTCAATTGTACTTTAATTTTTGTTAAAAACACGCAACATTTTATGTCCGTCCTTAAATATTAAAATACGTGACTTTAGAACTATAGTGATTTTTAACAAAAATTAAAGTACCTACATTTGTATATGATCATAACTTTCTATCCGTTACAAATGGATAGGAAGTTATGATTCTAGACAAATGTACTCCAACTTTTGTTAAAAACAAGATAGTTCTAAAGTCATGTACTTTAATATTTAAGGACGGACATTTTAAAATGTAGTCCGTCCTTAAATATTAAAGTATCCGTTTGTAACTGAATATTTCATTACAAATGGATAGGAAGTTATAATCCTATTCAAATGTACTTTAACTTTTTATGAAAATCAATTAACAGGTAAAAAATTTAAACATTTTTATAATATTATGAATAAATATAACAAGAATAACACTACGCAATTAAGAAATTAAACAATATTTATGCGTGCGGAAAATGCTTTCTTTCCACATCCATATGCGTGCGGAAAGAGTGATCTTTTGCACGCTGGTAGAAAAATATCATTTAATTAGTCTAATTTAAATTTATCCATGGATTTATGTATAAACTATGTGATTTTTGCAAATAACTTTTTAAAATGACTTTACCTAATGCCTACTATATTTTGTATTTAAATGTGTTTGTTAGTTAATACCCGGTCATATTTTCATATTTTTAGTGCGCGTCAAAATACAATCCATATTTGACATATTTTATAGTTTTTTAATGAGCTCATAAAAATAATATATCTATTTGTATTACAATGGAACATAACAATTGTTTACAGGCTGTTTCTAGAACTATTTGCAAGTACCTATGTACATGCAAAATCTTAAGAATTTATACATTGAGGTATACTAATAATATACACAAAAGAAAAAAAACTGCCGTCAAAATAAAAACTTGCCCTAAAAAAAAATAAAATATAAAAAAATAAATAAAAAAAATTAATTAACAACTTGATTTAAAAAAGATACTGTAAAAAGTAAACTAAATATTCAGTTACAAATAGATAGGAAATCAAATATTCACTGAAAAAAATAAACTCAATATTCAGTTACAAATGGATAGGAAATCAGAAGTTATTATCCTATATAATTGTACTTTAATTTTTGTTAAAAACATGCAACATTTCATGTCAGTCCTTAAATATTAAAGTACGTGACGTTATAACTATAGTGTTTTTAACAAAAAATAAAGTACAATTGTGTAGGATTCATAACATTTGTAACTAAATATTTAGTTACAAATGGATATGAAGTTATGATCCTAAACAAATGTACTTTATTTTTTGTTAAACACACTATAGTGTTATATATAATTCTAAAGTCACATAGTTTATTATTTCATTATTATTTTTAACCCTGCGCCTGTGTGGTGGGGTTAAAACCACCCATGACATATTTCAAACGAAGACTGCTTAGAAGGATTTTTTGTTTTAACATTCTCCTCTTCAATAGCTGTAAGTAAACGCCTAGAGAACATATTGACAATTTTTGTTTAACCCTTATCCTACACGTTTATTTTTTTAGCGGTTTCAAAGTTTCTTATGGGTGGATCTAACCCCACCACACATTTAACGTTATAAAAATATTCATAATTTTAGATACGTATTCACGTCCCCATATAGTAAAGTAAAACTTTAAAATTAAGATCCTTAACCCTTTAACTGCGGCATTTTTCCGTGTGAAACGTGCATATACATATGTACAAGAACGTTTTCAGCAGTTACAGGATGTAAATAATTTATTTGGGTGCAATGTATAAATACTTCCATAAATACGTTTATAATAAATACGTATATGATAAATACGTACATAAACGTATAAGAAGGTTTGCAGCAGTTTCAGGCTGTTAATATCACTAGGTAAGAAGGTTTCTTGCCCTGATTGGAGTCATATGTTTTTTTAACTAATTTTGGGTCTCTGAAACCAAATCTGGCATCAGATCAGATGTTTCTATTACCTAAGTTTTCTGAGAAAAATGAGATAAAAATGTTAAAAAATCATTATTTTATTCCTCTTTTGTTCTAAAATCATGAGAGATAAAAACATTCTGAGGACAAATTAAGATTCTGAGACTCAATATTAGTTAAAAAATACCCAACTTAAAACATGAAAACTCATAGGTAGAAAAAATAGGAATATTATAAAAATATATACATAAAAAAAATGAATAATGTGACAAAACTAAGTAGGGGTGGAGGGTAAGGAGAAGGGTGCATAAGGGGACAAGCTTATCGCCACGTACTCATGCTAAAAATTGTCAAAAATCATTACTAGGGGGTCAAAAATGAACTAAAAAAATGTTACGTAATATGGTTCTTATGTAATAAAGTAACATTTTTATGATGTAGAACCATTAAACAAACAAAAAAAAAACACAATATTTTGTTTTATAAATTATTTTTAAATTGGCATAATTGCCTGTACTAAAATTTAAAAAATAAGACGTGCTGGATTTTTTTTAAGGTTAAATTTGGATTTTGGGCCTTTAAATTGATAAGAAAAATATATATATTTTTTGGACTCAGGAAAAAAACTTCACACTGTGTACTTTCATTTTGTTTTTTTTCATTTATTTACTTTTTACGAACAAACTAAGCAAAATAAAAAAATATTTGTATAAATATTTTTGTAAAGAATTTTATAATCGACAAATTAAGTTCTATAAAATTTTTATACAGATTTGATAGTTTTGCCACAAAAGAGCAATTAAGTAAACTCTGCACTTTCATTTTAAGCCTTTTATTTTTTTTTTGCGTACTTACTGTGACAGTAGGTCCTTGGCATATATATTTTTGAGTTCCTCGTATTTTTTTTAATATACCCTAAAATTTTCAAAATCCTACTCTTTTTTTTTAAGATTTTGGAAGAAAACGTAATTATTTCCTGGACTTATATCTCAAAAATTTTAGGTGCTGAAATTTTTCTAAGGTCAGATTCGGTTTCTACGCCCTCGAATTCGAAAGAAAAATTCCGATCGGGGCAAAAAAAAAGTTGAGGGTTAAAAAATTTAGTTTATGAAAACATATTTTAATTAAAATAAAATCACGATAGTATCTTAGGATATTTTTTTTGTAATTACTACATCAATGCGGAAAGTACTTACCCATAGGTAATTAAATAAAAAAAAAAAAATTATAAATAATGAACTCTTTTTTAATTTGAAAATAATGTAAAATTTTATTCGTCAAGCATGAAAATATTAAATAATACACTGGCCTACAAAATTTACTACTTTATTGTAGAAAGCAGAGTATTTTTATCACATCATATTTACTTTTACTAAAGTACATAATATTTTTACTATCAAGTCTAAAAGATTACGAGCGCCTAATTATAGCTACCAGCACCGAGATTGTTTTGGTTTTTTGTTGTTTGTTATTTTTTGTTTTAATGGGTTTCGTTAACGTTGGTTTTGTGCCTGTTTTTTTTTTTGTAAAAAATTGTTTTGATTTATAATAATACATTGAAATACGGTTATCCCTCTACTACGCATGCGTAGCTCGGTGCGGGTAGCTATAAGTAGGCGCTCCTAAAAGATTTATAATATAATAAATTAGATTAAAAAAAATCTTTTTAAATACTCTGTAAAAAATTGCCCATAATTCTACATGTAAAATTTACTATATTTTACAAGTAATTTTCATATAAAACTGTAAAATTAAATATAAAATTTTAAAATTGCACGTAATTTCAAAAAAACCTACTTATAACTTATATATATATTTTAATGGTTTATTAAAAACTTTGTTAAATAGTGTCTAGCCAAACATAATTTTATAATACACTGGTTCTGTAATTTTTGTATCTAGATTAGAAATCCGAACAATTGCATTTATTTTGTAGAGAATACCTATAATTACGCAATATAATTTTTTCTGGTAACTCTGTGATTATACGTTCAAATAAATAATATGTTTTGTAATAAACTAATATTTAAATAAATATAGCATTAAACATTAATTTCAAGTTACTATGCTAAATGATTATTGAAATCTTATTATCAGAAGATTTCGATAGACATTTTAACTTTAAATTTTAAAATACACAAGCCTACATTTGAAAACCTTTTAAAATCTTTTTGCATGTCTTTATATGACCAGTACCCGGCATATTTCCAGTTGTACTCCAGTCTTCAGGTCAATAAAAGAGCCTTTACCTGGAAATAATTCAGGGAGTTTATAGGGTTTAGGGCCGCAAATAAAAACCAATTTTGCGACGTTGAACCCTATTTTTTAACGTCTTTTTCACAAAAAAAAAACGGATTTTTAAAATATCTCGTAACCGTTACATTATACGTTTTTAGATTTTTATTTTATTTTTTTTTTTCGAAAAACCAAAATTGTTCTTTATTGTCGGTTGGGCAGGTAGGTTAATCCAAATATGTTATATTCCTAAATTAAGAAAAAACGTAAGAAAGCTCTGGCGCCGCAGGCGAAGATTTTTACTAATTCCATGGTTCATTTTAATTTAAACAAGTCTTTTAAATTAAAATTAATTAAATTTAAAATTTCCCAAAAATACAAGAAACTCTAGCTCCGCAGCCGAAAATTTTTACGAATGTCACTCTTAAGTTCTACAAAAACGTTAAAAAAACACTAGTGCCACAGGAGATTTTTTTTACCTTTATATTTTTAATTTATAAAGTTTTATTAATGAAAATTTCAGAAAAATGAATGAAAGTTGTAGCGCTGCAGGCAAAATTTTTACCCTTAAGTTCTACAGTCTTAAATAAAAAAAACGTAGTTATTTCTACGAAATAATTCCATTAAATTATAGTTGGTTTTTGTTCAATTAACAGTGCAATATGTCACAAAAGTTATTTTACAGTTTGCTACAAAAATTGTTTAAATAAGACTTTTGGGTTTTACATGTTAAGAGAATATACTGATGCGTATAAATAATGTTAACATTTAGTTTTTTTTTATATTATTATTTATTTATTTCATTATAAGTACATTTCAAATATCGTATTTATATTATCGATGACAGCCAGATAAATTGTATTTGTGTTTGGACTTTTTGTGTTTGGCTTAAACAATATTTATTTGGATTAATATTTTATTTTTATGTGTGTATAGATAAGTAATTTAAAATGGGCACACAAATTCTGGAATATAATTAAAATCTCTAAAACAGATATTCATTGATTTAATTAACGTTTTATTACACAATATCAATTCTTTATAAACAAGTGTTGCATAATTTTTTTCTTACGAGCATAAAAGCATAAATTGGCTAGGTCGTCCAGTTTTTCGAGAAATTACTTTTTCTTTGTTGGCATACCTGTCTCCTCGAGAAATCACTCGTTTTATTAAAATATTATTATAATAATCAGAGGCAGGAGATTTAGTATTCATATACCGGAGGCTCGCGTAAGTTATAATTTTATGCCCATTTTAAATTACTTATCTATACACACATAAAAATAAAATATTAATCCAAATAAATATTGTTTAAGCCAAACACAAAAAGTCCAAACACAAATACAATTTATCTGGGTGTCATCGATAATTTAAATACGATATTTGAAATGTACTTATAATAAAATAAATAAATAATAATATAAAAAAAAACTAAATGTTAACATTATTTATACGCATCAGTATATTCTCTTAACATCTAAAACCCAAAAGTCTTATTTAAACAATTTTCAAAATTATCAAAAAAAAAATTTCCTGCCCCCCTTGCCGCACCCCAATGTTCACAAAAAACAATCCCGAGCTAGAACTTTTGACAACATTCCTTTTTGTCAAATTTCAAGTCTCTAGCTTAAAGCGTTCTTAAGTTATCGTGCCCCCAAGATTTCCCAGATAGACCGACCGACCGATCGAAATTGAAATTGATTTACATAAAACGTCATAAAACGCAAAAAAAAAAAAAATTTTGCACGAATACGATGCCTTCCGAAATTTTGAAAATTTTTAAAATGGAAAAGCAAAACATGACAAAAGACAAATCATTAGATTTAGTTGCACAATCAGAACAAGAGTATCAAGAATTTAAAAGTCCTCCTTTGTTGACTGCTCCAGGATGTTTCGTTCTCTGCAAGTCTGAAAAAGACCAGTGCCAAATTAGAAATTAAACAAATAGATACTGGAACTGCTAGAATAGCAAGAATTATTAAGTTTTTAGCTGATCTCAGTATCTATAACTTATTTATTTTATTTTTATTTTATTTTTATTTTATAGTGATACAGGGACCTTCATTTGAAGGTAGTTTATACCTAACACTGTTTCATGTTACGTTAGTTTATGTTCCAGTTTAGTTTAAATACTGTACCTACCCTGCTTGTTGAATGGGACATTATGCAAGTTTTCGTATATGTACATACATGTATTTTTTTAAGAAGATAAAATCTTTTTTAAGTTGGTATGATTACCATTATTTTCAAGAACCCGTCTATCTTAGGGACACTAGATCTAGGGGTCATTGGAGGCTGAATGTCTGGGAATCAACTGACCTTTTGCACAAATAAATACTCGGCTCAAATCAAGCTAAGGCACTTTTTACCTGCTTACCCTGCTAAGCTCTTTACCATTACTCTGCCCTCCTTAGTTAAAACGTCCTGACATTTTTGCCATTTTCGGCTTATCTGCATATACCGGTTGTTCTATGCCATATTTATCTGTTCTCCAGGATTGCCATCAGTCAAGGAAAACAGGAAAGTCAGGGAAAAGTCAGGGAAATTAAAATTGAAACCTGGAAGTCAGGGAATTTGCCCATTTGTTCGAAAAATAGCAATGTTAGTTAGGACGTTTTAACTAAGGATGGAGTAACTCCACACCCTCGCCTACCCTTTAAAGTTATAAATTTGTAAAATTAAAAAATTCAATTTGCAATTTTGGTGAAGGCGCACCTAAGCGACTAAACAGTGTGGAATATTTAAAATAATTCTGTGGCTTGGTTCTAAAAGGGCCAATGTCACTTTTATAGGTTTTTGATTTACACCACCGAACTAATGTTTTTCAAATCTATATAACCTAAAAAAGCCAATGACAGTGCTTGTGAGATAAACGTAGACTTTAAGCGCGAAGGGCCGACGTGTGTTTTCAATAAACATTTCTGTTAAACACACATCTCATGATTTCTGACCATGTTATGAGTTTGTCACTTGTATTTGGTTTGGAAAAGTTGAAAATAGTGATCTAAAAGAAATCTTAAAGAAAACTCAGGTAAATATTTAGGTATAACAGTCATCTGTATGTGTTCATGAACTCAGGACCATGCAGAGAAAATCATGAATGATGTCATAATCACTTCCACGTGAAATTGCAAATATTGTCGGGGATTTACGGCGCAAGGAAGCAAGTGTCCGATACTTACCGCAAAGGGATATCTAGACACAAGTCTACTAATTTTAATTTTATAGAGTGATTCCATAAAAAAAAATACTAAATTTTCACACATATAAATGTCAAAAATATTATTAATAAAATAAGATTTTAACTCCTTGGTGATGAGAAAAACGTAGGTAAGTTTTTATCTGTCTTCGGTCATATTTATAGACCTCAGCTCCGCTTCGGTCCACATAGAGAAAAATTCAGTTACCTCTGATAGGAGCGCAAATAACTCGTTTTACAAACTTATGAGTCATCCCCTGATCGAGCAGTAAAGGAGGCCAAAATGGACAAAGGCACTAATGTGTTAAAGGGGCTGCAAACCAAAGTTTTTTAAGTAAAAAGAACTCTATAGAACTCTATACTTTTAAGTTTAGAGTGCTAGATGTGGGACAACCTATTTAGGAACTTTTATTTTAATCAATTTTTGGCAAGGGTGAAAAAAATTGTATATTTATTATTATATTATTTATTACTAATAATATAGATATTCTTAAATCAAAGAAGCTTATAAGATAAATATGAGTTAATGAAATAAAGGATTCGTTCAGGTATTACGTAACGAACCCGGGGGGTTTACACTAATGTGAATGGTATACAGGGTTATTCTTTTAAATGATACACCCCCCTTTTCTTTAGAACGGGATGAGATATAAACTTTAAATTTGGATTTTGTATATTAGGTATACAACAAAAACTGTAATTCGCAATTTTTTATTTTTATTCGATAAGGCGGCGCTGTTTAGCTGTGTAACTAGTTATTTAAAAATATATATATATAATTTTTTTTAATAACAATAAATAGTTAGATGGTTAGATAAAGAATTTTAAGCTTTTTAAAATAAAGTATCACAAGACTTAGGGCGTTATTTAAAATATTGTCCTCTACTGCCCCCCTGACACTGCATTACAAAAAAAAAACACAAAATATTGCAAATGATAGTTTTTAATGTGCGTTATACACATTTTAAATTTAAAGTTTATATCTCATTCCGTTAAGAGTTACGGGTGGTGTACCATTAAAAAGAATAACGTAAGTCTATATGCGAATATAGAAAAAGTGCATTACATGTACACAGGGGGCTAAAAATTGTCCAAAAGTTGCGTTATTTAACACCTAAATGTACCCAAAGGTGTATTTGTAATAATGCTCTGGAAATGATATTTATATTTTATACATCTAGTGGATAATTTTCGTAGACAACCGGATTACGTATCTTTGGTATAAAAATATTTATTTTCTATTAAATTTTGCATCTATATTAAATATAAATTTTATAAAATAATTTTTACAAAAAAAATAATGGGTGAATTAACTTCCAAAATAATTTTGTATACGTTGTTAATTTTAAGATTCTAGGTGCTCCCCTATGCCTTTGACAACTTTTTAAAGGAGAGCTATTTAAAAATTCTGTTAGATTTAAACATTTATACATTTACAGTTACACATTTTTTGTTTATGTTAAATTTAAATAAAAAAAAAACTATAATATTGTGATATTCGTACAACGGATATCCATACGTCATAGGCGTGACGTGTACACCCGGTTAAATAGTCACCGCGCACAAGCGACGGGGCCAGTTATCGTACCTACGTCTTAACAAGACAAGTAAATGTTCAATGTAGTGCACTACCTGTATGTATAATTATCTGTGATATTAATAAAGCTCCATGTACGTATTTTCCACTGTATTATTTACAATACCACTCGAACATTATAATGGCGACGCAGGATTTATGGAAAAACTAAGGTATTTATGAAAATTTTCCGAAAAATTGTTCGACAATTTGGCGTGCAAAATGGCGACCGGCAATTTTCATTTTAAAGATTTCAACCCGCAATCAGACGAATTTGACATTTACGAGGAACAATTAGAGCAATATTTCGTATCCAATCAAATTAAATTAGAAGAAATTAAAATAGCAGTCATTTTAAGTTCAATTAATGCAACAACTTATAAATTATTAAGAAGTTTAACCTTTCCGAAAAAACCCAAAGAAGCGAAATATGAGGAAGTTATGAAACATTTAAGATCACAATTCAGCAGTAGTAGCTGTATTTGGAGGGAGCGTAAAAAATTTTACGACATCCGACAAGGGGATGATGAAAGCGTAGTACAATGGTTTGCTAAAATTAAAGCTTTCGCCAGCAATTGTCAATTTGGTGATCAATTATCTTCTATTTTGCGGGACAAATTCATATGTGGGTTAAGAAGCGGGACAATTTTGGACAGGCTATGTGAAATAAAAATGGAGAGTACCATGGAAGAGGTACTAGAAATTGCCAGAACCAAGGAAGATGTAGAGAGAGAAAGAAGTATCAACGCAGTTGGATATTCAAAATCCGCGCCAAAATGGGCGGCGACTTCTGACCGGTCGAGTGACGTGAAGCGTGGCAATAGACAGCGCCAAGAGTACAACAAGGGACGTCAGATGTCAAAACAATTTAACAAAAGCGATGGAAAATCAAAGAATTTTAACTTCAAAAGCTGCAAAATTTGTGGAAACGACCATGGAAGCCGTAAATGTAGGTTCAGTAACTACAAATGCAGAACATGCAGTCATAACCATTTAGAAAAATTGTGCAGGAAAAACCACGTCAATTTTATGGAAGAAAATCAGGTAAAAAGTGAAATTTTAGCTATCAATAATAATAAAGGCATTATAAAAGACGATTTTAAGGTTGAATTAAGCATTTTTAACAAACTTTTTACATTTCTAGTAGATTCTGGGAGTAATGTAAGCGCCGTAAGTTTAAAAACATACAACTTATATTTTAAAAATCATTGTCAACTTTTAAAGGATGAAACAAGTTTTAGGAGTTATAATAACAGTAAATTTAAGCCGTTGGGGCATATTTATGTTGATATCATTTATAATAAGGTTAATAAAAAACAAAAATTTTACGTTATTGAAGAAGCTTCTGTAGACATAGTCGGACGCGACTGGTGTCATAATTTTAATATTTCCTTTGAAATGATTAAACAGATAAACTTAATAAATAAAAGTAACAATGATAAAATATTAACGGAACTTATAAAAAAATATGATTCTGTATTCACGAACGATCTTGGATGTTTCAGGTACTCGAAGATATGTTTGGTGCTTAAGGAAAATTCCACACCGATCTTCTGTAGACCTCGTGCCCTACCCCTAGCCTATAGACAGCAAGTTGAAGCAGAATTGGAAAGACTTCAGAAAAATGGAATAATTTCGCCAGTAAACACCAGCAATTACGCAACACCTATCGTAATTGTGCCCAAGAGTGACGGAACGCTACGTTTATGTGGTGACTACAAGACGACCATCAATAAACACCTAGAAAAAATGCAACATCCATTACCACTGATTGAGGACATTTTTGCAAAGGTTAGTGGAGGTATTCAGTTCAGTAAAATTGACCTTAAAAATGCCTATACGCAATTCGAACTAGACGAAAAATCTAAATCATTACTAACGTTAAGTACTCACAAAGGTCTTTTCAAAGTCTACAGACTTATGTATGGAATTCATGTAGCGAGTGGATATTTTCAAAAATTCATGGAACAACTGTTCATGGGCGTAGAAGATGTAGTTTGTTTCTTAGATGACATTCTTGTAACGGGTAGAAACCATCAAGAACACTTAGAAAATTTAAATAAAGTACTTCAAATATTAAAAGATGCAGGCTTAACGGTTAATATTGATAAATGTCAATTTTTTATGGACAAAGTAGAGTATCTTGGTCATGAAATTTCAAGGCATGGACTAAGAAAACTAGATTCAAAAATTAAAGCAATTTGTGAGGCTGTAGCACCAAGAAACATAACCGAAGTACGTTGTTTCATAGGCATGGTGAACTACTACGCGAGATTTATACCTACTTTAGCCCAAACCTTGAAACCTATTTATAATCTATTAAAAAATGAGGTCGATTTTAATTGGTCAAAAGATTGTGATAAATCATTTAAAGAAATTAAAGACTTGATTGCAAAAGATATATGTTTAGCACATTTCAATAGTAAACTCCCAATAATATTAACCACAGACGCCAGCAATGACGCCGTTGGTGCTGTGCTTAGCCACAAAGTAGATGCTAAAGAACGAATAATTGCTTGTGCAAGCAGAGTGCTCACACCTAGTGAGAAAAATTATTCAACTATTCATAAGGAAAGTTTAGCCATCTTCTTTGGGGTAAGGAAATTTGCCCAATTTTTAACCGGATACCACTTCACTCTGAGAAGTGACCATCTTCCATTAAAAGCAATTTTTGGGAAAGATAAAGGTATTCCAGTGATGCATGCGAATCGATTAATTCGTTGGTCCATTTATTTATCATCTTTTGATTACTCTTTTGAACATATTAAGGGTAAAGATAACATTTTTGCAGATTATATCTCAAGGTCAACGAAAGGCATCGTCCCAGACGCAAAAGAAGAAGAAATAGATGACGGATACATAAACTTCACTGAAAACTGTATAGAATGGCCTATCGACAACAACAAAATTCGAGAAGAAACGCAAAAAGATAAGGAATTAAAATTGCTTATGAGATGGATTCAGCAGGAAAAATGGCCAGATAAGAAAAACATAAAGGAAAGTATGCAAAAATACCTAAATCAGAAGGAAAACTTGAGAATCGAGAGCAATGTGGTAATGTTAGGACAACGTATAGTGATACCGAGTAAACTAAGAAGTATTTTAATGGAAGAACTTCATTCTCCACACTATGGAATCGTCAGAAGCAAAAACTTAGCCAGAACGATCATGTGGTGGCCTGGGATCGATAAACAAATAGAAGAAGCAACAAAATCGTGCCTGGTATGTCTCAAGAACAGCAGCAGCCCAGCAAACACAGTAGTGTCATGGCCAAAAACCAATAAAGTTTTCGAAAGAATTCATATCGATCACCTGGGACCAATAAATAATAAAATTTTCCTAATCATAACAGACACGTACTCAAAATGGATTGAATGTTACTTAGTAAGGAACACTTCAGCGAAAGAAACCATAGAAAAACTATATGATTGCTTTTCGAGACTCGGATTACCAAACTGTCTGTGCTCAGACAACTTTTCTTCATTTGTCAGCGAGGAGATGGAAACGTTTTTGAAAGGTAATGGAATAAAGCACGTAACAAGCCCTCCGTTTCACCCACAATCTAACGGAAGTGCTGAGAATTCGGTTAAAACATTCAAACATAACCTAAAATGTGCTTTAGCCGACACAAAAAACCAAAACGTAAGTCTAAATGTAATAATTTCAAAAATTCTCTTTGCATATAGAACAACTCCGCACTGTACAACAAAAGTCTCCCCAGATACTCTGATGTTTAACAGAAAATTGAGAACCAAATTAACGCAGATTCAAGAAAATGCACACAGGGAGGAAGAAAATGAAGAAAAACAGCAAGAAATCAGTCAAAATGTCAAAAAAGGAAAAATTAGGAAGTTCAAGATCAAAGATTTGGTGATGATAAAGGATTTTAGAAACCCAAATAAAGTGACATGGGTACCAGGAGTAATTGAAAGAAAAATAGGGCGAGTAACGTATATTTGTAGGACTTCAGAAGGCTTTTCATGGAAACGCCACCAAAATCAACTTATAAACAGGCTGGAAAAGGGGGTAGGTCGAGTGCTGCAGGAGAAGGTCGTGAGTATTACTAAACCCAATATTTTCCCCAACAACTTACCCAAAACCAGCATATCTTTTAATAGGAGTACAGTCGATTCAGAAAATAGTAACATAACCCCCAGACTTGAAACATTAGATAACCCCAATAATGTTGAAATAACAAATAACCCTAGTTTATCTAATAAAAGCCCCGGAAAAGACATTTTAGATCATTCAGATCAAAATAACATTGTAAATAATTCAGATTCTGACGATAACAGCTTAGACAACGTGGTAATTTCACCAAAAGTTCTGTCAAATAAAAATATTATAAATAAAAAAATAATTGTTGACGAAAATATTAAAAATATTACTAATAATAATGACAGAAATGTAAAAGTAGATGTAAATTTAGGCCTAAGTAGTGACAAAACCAAAAATGGCGAAGTCGCGGAAAAGCGCGTGGAAAATTGTGACGTCAATGTGAAAGTACCTTGTAAAAATGTGAAAAATGTGAGCGTGAACAAAAAGACTGACTTAGTTTCTAAGAATAATGACTCTAAACCTAGTATTAGTAAAAATAATCCTAGTATGCTTACTAGACCAAGTAGAAACATAAGAAAACCAAGTAAATACAAAGATTTTATATCTAGCTCTGATTTACATTTTCAGGAATAATATTTTAAATACGTACCTTACAATATCTTAAATAAATACTTACATTAAAGTGCTTAAACATTTTGTATAAACGCCTTGAGAGACTATTTATTTAAACTAAAAAAAGGGGTGGATACCTACTTACCTCAATATTCTTAAAAATACATTTAGGTTACAAAACCTAGAAACCTGAAAGTGTGAAAAAAGAAAATATTATGTTAGAATGGTGAACTATAGTAATAATTTATTAGTCTAAAAGTACAGTACATCTTACAATAAATAAAACTATGTATTTACTTAATTACTTAATTACTTAATTACTTAATTACTTAATTACTTAATTACTTAATTACTTAATAATTTA
Organism: Brachypterus glaber; assembly: GCA_958510825.1. Classification (NCBI taxonomy): domain Eukaryota; kingdom Metazoa; phylum Arthropoda; class Insecta; order Coleoptera; family Kateretidae; genus Brachypterus; species Brachypterus glaber. The sequence continues at coordinate 21,861,772 of OY294050.1, forward strand.
TTAATTTATTTAGTTACAAACTCATACAAATAAAAATAAACTAAATACATTTATTTAAATTTAACACAAGTTGTAACAATAATACACAAAATAAAATTAAGTACAAAAATTACAATAATATTTGAACATACTAATAAAATACAAAAATAAATTATTATTACAATTTGTGAACAACATTTAAAAATTACATAATAATTATGCCACTGTTTTACATAGTAGTTATTATGTGCAATTGAACAAAAACAAATAAATGTATTTTGGTTTCAGCTTTGTATGGGGGTGTGATATTCGTACAACGGATATCCATACGTCATAGGCGTGACGTGTACACCCGGTTAAATAGTCACCGCGCACAAGCGACGGGGCCAGTTATCGTACCTACGTCTTAACAAGACAAGTAAATGTTCAATGTAGTGCACTACCTGTATGTATAATTATCTGTGATATTAATAAAGCTCCATGTACGTATTTTCCACTGTATTATTTACAATACCACTCGAACATTATAAATATTTACAAAAATATGCTACTTTATATAGCTCTAAAAATACCTTCTATGGATGAATACATTAAAGACAATATTATTTATTTATGTTTTGTTTATTTAACCATATATTTATATCACAGAACTAAGAATTATTATCTACATAACAAATGATATTGTAAAACAACGAGTTTTTTTAATTAAAATTTTACACTTTATAATATACTTCTGAAAAATTATTTCGCTAAAAAAATATTTGAAGAGAAGAGCTTCAAATATTTTGAAACTAAATTATTACGGCAAGGGTCTTATATAGTTTTTTAATGAAGTTGATGTCTAAATGAGGGCAAGTTTGGCATTTTTGTGTTTTAAAGAAAAACCTTTAAGTAATAAATCCTCTAATAGCAAATTTGTCGTGATTTTCGCACAAAACAGAAATACCTAGCAGCGTAGAATTTTTCGCTCAGCAAAAACTTTCACGCTGAACTTTCAAGATGAAAGGGTAAGGTCGCTATAATCGTACCACCTAAGATATTTTTTTGTAATTTTAGACTTTGCTCTTTATTTTAAGTTAAAGTTAATCATTTAGGAACATAATTTTTTTTTACTAAACTTCATAACATTTATAATCAATTTTTTACATGTTTTGTTAAGGTTTGGACTTTTTGCTAATTTCTTTGCTTAAATTTCTTTGAACAGTTTTTGCCATGCGGGTTTTTACTCAAAAATGTAGGTTACCCTAATAGCACACTTTGTTAAAAAAATATACTTATGAGAAAAATAAATCTTCCTAGTTCTATGAAGATTTATTTTTCACATACATTGTTCTAACAATCTTAAAATATACTTAGAAATTTTGTGCACTTATTTTGATGTCTTTAATGTACTCATTTTAAAATAAAAATATGATATTTAGTGTGGAGCAGCTGCTTCTGGTGTAGCTTTCTTTCCTGTTGTAAATGGGTTTGTTATCAGTTTTGCTACGGACTGAAGAACACTTATGGGAATCTAAAAAATATAAAAAAGAACATTTTAATTGTTTGAAAAAAAAAAATTGACATGTACTATTAACATACTATGTATTAGTATGTATTGTTCTGTTAAAATCTTTCTTACTGGCACCCGGGGAAAAGCTTTTTTTTTGAATTGGGTAATTTCTGAATTTTCAGTTGGGAAATATGTGTATTGGGAAACCATTTTCTCCTTGTTATTAATTTTAAATAAAATTAAGCACCCGCCATTATGAATTCTTTAACTTTTAACAATGGATTCGGTTTCAGCAACCCTTAAATACCGTTTTTTATAAACATCCTGAAATTTATGAAATTTTGCCACCATATTGGGTACGCCATTGTGAATTTTGTATTTTTAATAATGGATCTGTTTTCAGCAACATCTAGATACCTAGATACCAATTTTTACGAAAATACGACAAAAAAGCGAATTTTGGCCGCGGAAGCCTCCTCTGGTCCATAGTGCTGAAGATTGATACCGTTACTATAGGAGGAAACAAGATAGTTTTGGAATGAACACTAAAAGTGCTTATATAAGATCACTTAACGAAATGCAAAAAGGTTAGTTAAACTAGTTTTCAAGTGTAGGCCTGTGTTACTGTAGCTAAAATACAATCTATGATATAAAATAAGATAAAATAAAATAAGATAAGATACGATAATTATTCCTTCTTTAAAGCATAGGACATGTCAGTTTTGGATTATACATTGTGAAAATAAAAATTTTAAGGATCTTCTCAAAGATGGATTTCTAATGGCTCATCACTTTGTTTTTGCTATCCCTAGATTAGCCTGCTTCTTCCCTCCAAAAAAAAGTCATTTTGGTTTTTGCAATTGCCCCTTTGACCAAAGCAGAATTTTTTTTATGCGCGCCACTCAAATTTTTTTCAAATTAAATTCAAATAAATTAAATTAAATTTTTATCTGGAATTTCGGTGTAGGTACCTGGAAAATATCGTCAATAAATCTGGCAAACATCGTTCCGGTCCTTACTGGCTTGAAAGTGGTATTTTCAAAAGCATTTTCAGGTCCAGTTTTAATTCCACTAATTTCAATAGATGTATCTTTTTTAACTTCTGCTGGAACTTCCTGAGAAATAACTTTATCGCCTACTTGGTTAACAGTAACATCGTGGATCGTTGCCTAGAATGGAATATAAAATTTTAAAAACTACAGGATAGATATATTAATTATAAATTAAAACTTGATTCCTGTGTGAAATTAATAATTAAAATTTTTGGCGAGAATTCGACAAAAGTTACACTTTTTGAAGGATTTTAAGCAGTGGACTGGACTGGACTGGACTGGAAGTATTCTGGTCTACTACACAAAGGACCCGAATGGCCATGGAATGTGTGCATAGGGCAGGCGGGCCGGTTTTGGCCACATTAGAGGCCTTAACACGATTTGTCATTTCTGGATTTTTACTGAGTAAGTTTTTTCTTCGAACCATGGTTGCATATGGTTGTAATTAAGTAATATATTTTATCAACGGCCGTGATTAATATGCCTATTAATCACGAGTCTGTAAAAATAAACAGTTTAAACTTCAAAACAGCTGTGGATAAAGTATAGTAGTCTCAGCCGTGGATAAAGTATAGTAGTCTCGTGTATTATTACTATTAATCATTCGAGTGATTAATAGCAAATATTATACACTCATTAAATAATATACTATTAAAACATTTTTTATAAATTAAAACAGGACCATTTAATCTTCGATAATAACAAAATACAAGAAAATGCTTATTTCACCATTTGTAGCCACTAATGTACCAATGTGTTATTGTATATTGTAGACGGGATATTGAAAATAAATAAACCGCAATTCTTAATAAAAATAAATAAAAAATATTGATGGCCAAAACTGGTGAGGTGACCACAACTGGTGAGGTGGCCACAACCAGCCCGTCTACCCTATATTTATAGAATAAATTAACATATTTTAGAAGTGCGATCAAAACATCTTGTGAAATTTATCTTGTTGATATGTATCTTTAAAAATAATTAAAAAATTTAAGTCTCAATGATGTTATTTTTTATTAAAGTATTAAATTTTATATAATAATATATTCTCTATATAATTTTTTTTAAGAGTAATAAAGAAATGTACAATTAACTCACCTTGTCTAGCTGTTCATTGCTTGCAGGAAAAGCGTAAATAAATCCAACAAATCCACAAATTAATAGAATATACATTTTAGTCACCATCTAAAAAAAATAAGCAAAACTAGAATTTTTTCTATAATTTTAAACAATACGTATAGTTAATAATAACATTTGTACCAAAATAGTCTGTTTTAGACCTACACAATTTCGTTGTATTTTAAATACTGAATGTTATTTGTTAATACATATTTTTTATTTATATCGCCACCATTGGTATTTAATACTTTACTTGTGATATTAAATACTGCAATGTGTCTATTGTATACAAAATGTTGTCATACTAATATAGAGACCGTGCTGGTACATTTGGATTTTGAAACATGAAAGATGTGTTTACTAATACCGTAACATTTGGTAAATTATAGAGGTCGTTGTTTTAAAACAAAAAAAAAAACAATACCGTTTTTTATTATTTACGTCCCTATAATTTAATCTTAATATCACTCTCTAATTTTAACCCAATTTTTTTACAGTGCAAAATTTCAAATGAAGTGGACCGGATACTAATTCCAGTTTTTTGAGATAGAATTAGGCTCAGAATCTTATTTTTGTATTTTTCGCCACACGAAGATGGACTTAAGCTCTTAAATAAAAAAGTACTTAAATTAAAGAAAAATTGTGCTTGCAGTAATTGCATTTTTTTAGGTAAATTTTATGAATATTAATTTATTGGGTTAATTGTATGATTCATTATGGTAATAATACTCAATTTGCGAATTAAAAAAAAATGCGACATTAGAAAGTTGATTGGTTGAATAACTAAATAAAAATTAACTTGCATAATAAAATACATGTGTTTACTTCTAAATTAATGCTATTAAAGAAGTGCTAACATTTTGTACTGTATGGTAATATAAAATAATTAAAAAACTGCTGTAGAAAAATAATACTTTACCCTATCTGCCTATTTCATTAAAATTAAAAACAAAAAACATAAAAAAAATAAAAAAAATTAAAAAAAAATAATTTTTTTAAAAAAGTTCTTTTTTTCGCAAAACGAAAAATAAATTAAAAAAAATATATATATATATATATATATTTTAAATTGTTATTGCTTCATTTTAAATCTAAAATTCGAAAACCCAAAATTCGGTTATTCATATATGAATACCGTCAGGATGGCTATTCTCATTTCGGTAAGTTTTATTCACCCTTAAAAGCCAACTTCATAGTAGTTTTTCTGATGAATTCATTGGCCTAGAACCTGTAGCTTCGCCCAAATTCATCGAAATATCAGGCAAAAAAAATCCGCTCGAAACCAGAATAGATACCCTGGTCCCTTTTCTCGTTATCACTTACAGAATAACAGAATAAATGTTTACCTTGTATACCAACTAATATTTTACTTGAATAATACAGGGTGATCCATAACTGGCATGCCAAAATTTAAGAGGTGATTCTAGATCCAAAAATATAAAAAAAGTTCCTATAAAGGTTGGTCCGGAAATGAGCCCTAAGGGATCTAGGGCCCTTTAAAATTGTAATAAAAATAAGGTTTTTAATTAATAACTCGGGTACCGTTTAAGCTAGAGCGGCGAGCTTTTGCATGTATACTAGTATTAATAAGGGCAATAAGTTTATTTTTTTAATTTATCCAGAGGCGTGCCCAGACGGACAAAATATATGAGGCTTAAAACATTTTTGCCCCAAACTTTTCTATGTGTATGTTTTTTGGATTTGTTGTAAAAAATATAGATTTCTAGAGTAAAAATACATATAAAATATCATATAGTGTAACACTGTTGGAGCAACCGTTATAAAAAAAATGCAATTAAGAGGAAGTAACATTTTGTGCCACCAAAAACGTTACTTTTTAAAAGGCTACTACTCCTTTAATATTAAATTTAGGTGTTTTTGTGTATAATACTTTTTTGCTCAGTTTTAAATGAAGAATCACCCTGCAGCATTAAAATTTTATTGGTGCTTTTTTTTGTTCCCCATTCAATACGTCATCTTCGAAGGGCCGTAGCTCCCTTAGGGCTCATTTCCGGACCAACCTTTATAGAAACTTTTTTTCATATTTTTGGATGTAGAATCACCTCTTAAATTTCGGTACGCGAGTTCTGGAACAGGCTGTATTTCTATAGGAAATGTATACAAATGTATATTGACTTGTATAACTGTGGCACTCCTGTACTAGGAAATGGGGACGTAGAAATTTCGATTTTTACGCTATATTGGCACTAAAAGGCTATATCTCAAATTAATATAAATAGATTCATAAAAAATCAGCCGGTTTTATACAGGGTGATCATTTGAAAACGAGCCACCCTAAATATATTGCAAACTAAAGACAATGTTAAAAATCTAAAAAAATAGGTTAATTTGATTTTTCGGGGGGGAAACTTAAATATATAGTTTTGGGGGTTTTGTCTTTCACCCCCTAACCCCAGCTATTCCAACATTGAACTCTAAATAGGGAACCCCCATCCTCTGATAGTTATTTGAAAGAGCTCAAAAAATGCTATCTTTTGGTTTAAAAAAAAATTAAATTCACTTACTCTTAACTTAAGGGTTGATCATTTAATTTTAAAATAATTGGAAAAAAATAGTCACAAAAATAGCTTAATATTTAATTTAAAATAAATCTGTGGCTTGATTCTAAAAGGGCCTATGTCAATTTGTCAATAGCAACGTTTTCACGTCTACTTTGATGTAATATTTTGAAAACAGTGCTATTGACAAATTGACATTGGACTTATAGAACCAAGACACATAAATAAATTAGTTTTATACCAAATATATTTTTATTTGTTATTTTTTTCTGAAGGGTAATGAAATTTGAAGCAATTTTTGTAAAATCGCGAGGAAAATCCCAACAAAAATCGTGACAATTGTGACAAAATCATGAGAAATCGTGAGGAAATAACAAACAAAAATGCTGACAATTGTGACAAAATCGTGAGAAATTGTGAGGAAAATCCCAACAAAAATCGTTACAATTGTGACAAATTCGTGAGAAATCGTGAGGGAAATCCCAAAAAAAATCGTGACAATTGCGACAAAAATTCATGGATTTCGAGCCATAAGGCATTTCCAATGTCAATAACTGATATAACTTTCTACATTTATGTTCACGTCAAAGACGGATCCAGAAGTCAGTTTGGGGGACGGTTGGCTATTCTTAGGCAAAAAATGCGAAATATTACATATCGTCACTCAAAGTGCAAAAGGTCAGAAGTTAAATTTTACTTTGTTTTATTTTGGTGCTAAATTGTGGCATTTTAATAAAAGGCCACAATTTAGTAGGGTCTCTGAATAGAGTGGACATTAAACTTTATACTGTGTAAAGTGTGAAGTTTATTACACAGCCCCACAAAAAAAAAAGTCTGGATCTCTAGACCAGACATGTGTATCCTTATGTATTTTTGCCCGCTGAATCCGAATCCGAGGTCAGAAAAAGCCCTACACCCCAGGAATTGGCCCCAGAGGCCGAAAATGGCCGCTGAAAGGTGTGAAACGGGAATTCCGGCATGACGGATGCTCAGGGCAGGTTGAGATTGCATTCTCAAGGCAAAGTCGAATTAGTGGCTAACGGTGGTTAGATCCGACAGGCATCGCGGCCCCTGAGGCCGGAAAATGGGCCCTTGGGGCCCGAAAAATCGAGATTTTCACGTCGGGATCGCAGTACTTGGATTTTCTTGAAACTTCAAACTGCAGCTACGTAAAGAGGCTGGAACCTCTTCCAGGCCCATTGAAATTCACGCCCAGGGTCCGGAAAATGGGCCCTCAGGGCAGGAAAATCAAGATTTCCACGTCGTCATCACGGCATTGACTACATTGCTACATTGCCAGTGTTTCCGTGAGTTTTAGAGTCCATAGAAATTTGAGTGCCGTGATGACGACGTGGAAATCTTGATTTTCCGGCCCTGAGGGCCCGTTTTTCGGACCCTGGGTGTGAATTTCAATGGGCCTGGAAGAGGTTCCAGCCTCTTTACGTAGCTGCAGTTTGAAGTTACAAGAAAATCGAAGTGCTGCGATCCCGACGTGCAAATCTCGATTTTTCGGCCCCCAGGGGCCCATTTTCCGGCCTCAGGGGCCGCGATGCCTGTCGGATCTAAGCTCGGTTACCCACTAATTCGACTTTGCCTTGAGAATGCAATCTCAACCTGCCCTGAGCATCCGTCATGCCGGAATTCCCGTTTCACACCTTTCAGCGGCCATTTTCGGCCTCTGGGGCCAATTCCTGGGGTGTAGGGCTTTTTCTGACCTCGGATTCGGATTCAGCGGGCCAAAATACATAAGGATACACATGTCTGGTCTAGAGATCCGGACTTTTTTTTTGTGGGGCTGTGTTATCATTTCATTTATAGTCCAGTCAAATAACGACAAATTCTTATGTTAAATTGCAATACATGTAGACGGGCTGATATTTTAAAGGGTAGTAGTAGATAGTAACAGAATACTACTGTAAGTTTTTCACTGGGTGATTTGCGTAAGGGGTGTCCGCTATCTTGAATTTTAGGGGTGAGTTGCTTAATATGCATCTTACGATAAAAATGCATATAACCAATTTTGTTCTGTTACCATCCACTACTAGCCTTTAAAATATCAGCCCGTGTACATTTATTGCAATTTACATTTATTATTTGACTGGACTATTAGGGTTCCTACAATTTATAACAACAAAGTAAAATCTAGCATACGACCTTTTGCACTTTGAATGACGATATTTTCTTTAAAAAATCCGCAATTTTTTTCTTAAAAAACTCAGTATCTTGGGAAGGGACCGGACCCCTGGATCCTATTTAAGCTTAGCCAATTTAATACAAATAAGTCCCATTTAAAAAGTCCAAACCAATAGTCATAGTAATAAATGCGTATTTTCAAATGGCATTGCTAATGCCACGATCAGATCGTGACGAACTTAATCAGTTAATCAATTTGTATAATTGTTCAAGGATGTAAAAAATATATTAGGATTAATATTTCTAGAATACACTGATAAAAAAATGAAACAGGAACCCATAACTTTATTATTACCAACTAACTGGCTTTGACTTACTTGTTACAGGCTACTGAATGTACAAAATATCTGACATCGCTATGGCTAACTTACCATGCTATTTATTTGATAAATGTTTAAAACATGTTAAAAATTCTCACAATTTTATTTTTTTTTAATAATAACAAAACATGATAATCTGAGTAAAAGGTTTGGGTCATTGTAACTTTTTATCTATAAATATTTAAATAATATAAATAATGAATAATTATGCATAATGGTCTCTGGCTCTTTCCGACAGGACCTGCAGTTGATATTAGGTACCTGTAAACCCATAACGCGGCTTCGGTAGACCAATATGTTAAAAACGCCATCTTGGCAAGCAAGAATGAATCCTTCGGTCTCCGACTTCAGCCCAGCTAACCTCAAAAAAGCTAAAGTGAGTTTTTTGGATAAGCAAATGGTCTTAAAGAAGATTCCATGCATTGGCTTATGCATATGTAACTGCATGAGCATCGAATGCTCGGCAGATTTTATATGGGTTTTTAACTGAACGGGACCCAACTCGCTTATCGAGTTTTGGGTTTCCCTTTCAGTGTCAAAAATGAGACCAAGTTCATCGACTGCTCTTGTGGCCGCCCTAATAACGCCACAAATTGAGTGATTTTTCTACCGTGAGACATTGTATAGTTTGTAGAAATACCCACGTACAATTGCACTTTAAATTAAAAATTTCACAACGTTTAATTGCTAAATATTGCAAGATGTAAGTATATTTTATATCTTTTATTAAACTGCAAAAAATATATCGATGAATTATGTAAAATGGTGATTTTTATGCAATTGATTTTTATTGTTATTCTTACATTCTAATTTATTTTTATTAGATTTAATTCAAAGAAATATAATTTTTATTGAAATAAATATATCACGATAAAGAACTACCGTATTTTTTAATATCTATTAAATCTAGAACTTTTACACATAATAACCGAAAATATTGCCAACATTCAGAAAAAAAAAACACCACCACCTAGAAAACATGCTACTTTATATAAAAGTGTATGATGTAATATGTTTTTTCGTATGATCTAGTGTACACGAAATAAAGAAAAATGCATGTTCACTATATATCCTCGTTAGGATATATTTCTATCGCACGAGTACATAGTGCATATTTGAATGAAATGACAACTATGCACACTCATTTATCCAAACGAGTACACATAGCTTCCATTTTGACAAAAGTCATTTGAAGTTTATAAAATTTTGAAATGTCAAAATTAAACACAGGTAATTCTTTAAAATATACATTTTTAAAGAGTCTAGACTGTAGATCGAACGAAAAATGTTGTTCGCAACTCGTTTGCGACAAGTCCTTAGTGCACTCGAATGTTTTTTTGACTTCGCTTCGCGTCGTCAAAAAAAACTTCATTCTCGTGCACTAAGAACTAAAGTCGCTTACTCGTTACGAAAACTACTATTTTTTTCGCCTAAGGTTGACAATTTCGAATTTATAAATCTTCATTTTTTACACAGCCTAGGCTGTTAAAATGTTATCACAGTTAAAAACTTTAACCCTGTTATTCAAGAGGGTTAGATTTATAACTCTCGAATAATAATACTCGTAAATACCGCAAAAAACGGCCTTTAAACGGGGGTTAAATATCGTATTAATAATACCATAGTGGTAGTTAGGTCTCGCATAAACATAGTCTTTAACATTAAGTAAAATTAATTTTCAATATCTAGGTAGATTGTTTTAAATTAAATGAATTAATTTATTAGAATATGTTTGAAGGTCACTTTCCGATTTACAAATAAATAAATACCTACTGAATTAAAACAAACAAAAATGCATTTTAACAAAACTGATTTTTATCAAAGAATTTTTTTACCAAAAATAAAGATTTGCATAGCAATAATTATTATTATTATTATTATTATATTATATAACCCCTTAAGAGACAATTAAAAATATATATATTTCTATGATTCTTAACAGCTGAACCTTAACGGTATTTTTTTATCTATTTCATAAAAAGGACTTTTATTAATAAAAAAATTGCTAAAAGGTAAACGTTATTAAATTTATCCTTATTATGGTTCTTTTAAATAATATATTTTCCCTATTATACTTCAAACAAATATTTTCCAATATTTGCATTTACAACGCATTAAACCCAATATATAAATAAACTTTACATAGTCCAGTCAAATAATAAATGTAAATTGCAATAAATGTACACGGGCTGATATTTTAAAGGGTAGTAGTGCATGGTAACAGAACACTCCTGTTAGTTTTTCACCGGGTGATTTGTTTAAGGAATGTCCGCTATCTTGAATTGTTGGAAATTTTCTCCTTAACAAAATTTGTTATATGCATTTTTATCGTAAGATGCATATTTAGCGAGATAACTGCACTCACCCCTATAATTCAAGATAGCTAAAAACTAACAGGAGTGTTCTGTTACTATCCACTGCTACTAAAAAAATCAGCCCGTGTACATTTAATGCAGTTTATATAGGAATTTTTCGTTATTTGACTGGACTAATAAACAAACTAATAAATTTTCTTACCTTAATATTGTTTATATAAATAATATTTTCACTTTAGAATAGTTGTATAAACTAAAAGTAAATGGTATTTCTTGCACAAGCGAATAAGTTTCATGCCTGTCCATGCATTGATATCTCCTACTACTCTTTTGATGTTATAAAATGTTATTTCGCAGTGGCGCGACATGGCGTGTTATTACGTTATATTTCAATAAGTAAGTACTTGAATGGTACTGCTGTACTGCTAAAGAAAGTGATAGTAAATACATTTTACCGATTTCACAGCTCACAAAAAAATAATAATTCGGTAGCCAATATATTAATAAGTTGCTACCCAGACAGCACATAATAACTATTAGATATCCAGGGGATATACTTTCTGGATATAGAGTATATATAGTGGATAGCCTGGATTGCTATTATACCGAGCGTCTGAAAGTAAACAAAACGTATGAAACAAAGATCAAGGCTGACGTGTGTTTTTATTTTTAATAAAATACAGTGCGTCGGACGGACCGTCTCCCCACGTCAGCCTTGATCTGATCGTTCTATCTTCGTTTTTTCTGTTTTGTATAATCTGAAATACACAGTATAGGATATATCCAGGATATCCACTGGACATCCACCAGTTATCCAGTGGACATCTATTTTTTTAACCTCCATAAAGACTCCCTGGATATCCATTAGAGATCCATCATGGATACTCTAGATATCCATGATGGATCTCTAATGGATGTTTGTCAGTGGTGCTCCGAAACGATTTTATTGAGGCCCCCAACAAAAATAAATTGGCGCCCAAGAAATACCCTCAAGAAAAAAAGCTTTGTCCCTGGCGGTTTCTGCAAAACTTGGCGCCCAAAAAAAAAAATCCCTCAAGAAAAAAAGATTTGTCCCTGACGGTTTCTGCCCAACTTAAAGCCCTTACAAAAATAAATTGGCGGTTTCTGCCAGACTTGGCGCCCCTATAAAAATAAATTGGCGCAAAAAAAGCCAACTCCACTTCCTAAAATTCCCAACTTTTATTTACACTGAAAAATAAAAAATATATACAACTTATTACCTAGTCCAATTTTCCCAACTTTCTACCAGTTTACCCGAAAAAATACCACTAAATTTCCGAAATTTGACACTCATTTTCCCAACTTGACAGTAGATTTTCCAAACTTGAGAATGCCAGCAGTAAAGCCACCCTAAAAAATATTTGGGTGAAAAAAAAAACAGTTTAATTTCTTTAAAAATAATAAAGATGGTTACGTGTCGCTATAGCAGTCCCCCTCTCCCTCGTAGCACATCGTAACGCTAATAACTACCTCTTCCCCTAAGTGAATTACTTATTTTAAGTACCTACGACCCCTATTCTGAGCCAGATTTGGATTTAGTGATTTAAAATCCCTAAGAAGTAGATTGGGGTTAAAAAAAAACTTACCTAAACTTTTATGTTCCCACGCTTGCTTTCAAATATGGACTTATTAGAAGAAATGTCTGTATTAACTCAAATTTAGAGTTAATTAGAAATAATTTCTAAAAAAAACATTTATTATAAAAGCCTTTATACACCAAGCACAGAAATATTCTGGTCCTTAAAGATATTTGATTGCTGAATGATTCAGCCTGAATTTGAATTTCGACATAGAATAGTGCCAGGTCGTGTTTTTGTGAATAACATTACCATTTTTTAACTAACTTTTCCCGACAACAGAATCTGATTATGATTTAGCGACCGAAAAAATATGATATATATTAATAACAAAATATAAACAAAGAAAACCCCAGAAAAGCTTCGCTGCCAAAAACTTCATACATCATAATTTTACCATTTCAGACTATTTTTTTATGATTAAACTTAAAATTACGCCACTGTTTTTTTACTATTATTTTGATAACAATAAACATTTAAAATGCATTAGGTATAATCAAAAATAATTGTACTTTGTATATATTTATTTATTATTTATTTTCTCCTTTATTTATATAACAGGTCTTTTTTCTGAACAATAAAACTACGCATATTAAAATATAGGTCACTTTAATGGTTAAATGTAATATATCTAATAATAGGGTAAATACCCCAGTTATAGCCACCTTAAGAAAAATTCTGTTTTTATTTCTTTTTATTATGTTCCATTATAATGTTAAGGTTGCAAATTTTGGTTTTTCTAAAACTTACAATATATCTCAACTATAAAATAAATTTTTAAACAATATAACTTCAGCTGATATGGTATAAAATAAAAAACAAACAAAATAATACTAATTCTCTAGTTTTAGAAACCCAAGCACCGGTTTTAGCCATAAAAATTTACCAGATATACCAACTATTAAAAAAAAACTAAAAAGATGTTAAAAATAAATTATTTATATTTTTGTAACGTTTAAAATTTATAGTTTTTTAAAAATATATACTTCTTAATCAATATTTAAAATGATTTCGTTTTTTATTACATTTTTTCTTACATACATATTTTCTTGGATAATTATCCGATAATTATAAATATTTATTAATTTTATTTATTTTTTATTTATTTGTTTATAGTCTTTTTGGGATCTGAACCAGCTGGTAGTTTATACCATATTCGACACTATAAGTTTTATAAAAAAATTTACATGTATGTTACAGTTTCACATTGTGACATGTTTAGTTTTCAGCTTCAGTCTTGAATCATTTTTGTCATTTTGATGACCCGTTCTCGACTATATTTTATATAATACTCCTCCTTTTTTAATTTAAATGTATTATTGGCTAATATTTAAAGGTGGTTTTCGCTAAAATCTTTATTATTTGTACAGTAATTTTGACATATTGATATTTTTTGACATTGGCTATAACTGGTACTACTTAGGTTCCAGTTTTAGCCAATTCTGTGGCTATAGCTAGAAAGAGAAGCATATTAGTGTCCCAGTTATCGCCATGAAAATTTAAGAACAAATTCTGCAAAATATGTATTAAAATATTAATAAAGTAACTGTTTAATGACTTACCTTTAATTTGATATAAATGTTTTACGAATTTTATTTTACCTGAATTAGATATTTAAAATTATTTTTCTGGCGGTTTCTTAAGAAAAGTCATAAGAAATTACATTTTTTTCAAAATCAAAATTTTAAATAGGCGCTGTATTCGTTTCGCTACAGTTAAAACTTATTTAACATATTTGTTGTCCTAACTTTTATCATTCAAATCGGATTTAAACGATAATTTTAATCTAAAATCTCCTATTTCTTAGCTATACCCAAAAAACTACTCTGACTGGCTAAAACCGGTGCAGTGGCTAAAACCGGTGATCCTACCCTATTTTTAAGTAAAAAATATTTTTAATTTAAGTTTTAACAAAATTTATACAAATTCATATAAAAAATATATTGTAACATGTTGTATGTTGTAACATGGTTTTAAGTAAAAAATATTTTTAATTTAAGTTTTAACAAAATTTATACAAATTCATATAAAAAATATATTGTAACATGTTGTATGTTGTAACATGGTTGACATGGTTTTTTATTTTTAATTAATCTATATGACATGTTATATTTTCTATAATAAAAACATTTAACGCTTTATTAGAAAATAAGCTTCTTTTTGCAAATTGGAAATAACTATTAGTTAAAATCCTAAATTTTAGCCAAATCAGTTAAACGTGCATATATTATATTATATAATATATTTTATTGAACCCTAAGCAACCTTATTGAATACAATTTGTTACAGTAAAATAAAACGTTTTTTTCTTGTTACTATAACAACCTGTATTCATTTCGGTTATTTAATAACTTAATGTTGGCGAAGGCAACAGGTGAAGCAGATAGTGTCGAAAGTCAGTTAAAGCCGGTGGTTCCCTTGCTACTAACCCACACAAGCTCTTGACTTAGGGGAATAAGTTAAGTAGAATAGTACGAGGTTAAACAAACATGTAATGTAACATGTAATGTTTGTATTGTAAAACTATTTTAATTGCTTTATATTTAATATAAATTATGCTAACTAAAGTATAAAAAAATATCACATTTATGGCTAAAATATTGCTGAAAACGCCTAAGAGTAATGAACTTGTTTGGTTACTGAAACTTGTCCATTTTTGCTGTCTGCAATACCACCAACTAGCCTATTTACAGCAGCTAAAGTAGAGATTGGAATCTGTAAGAAAAATAAATATGAATGAGCAAATGTATAAATATTGGTCCACAAAATTTTCGAGGACAAAGCCATGGAATTTTTTTTTTAATTTAAAAGTTTAACAGATAAGTTATCTGAGATAACACACTTTTTTTCTTCACGGAAAGAAATTAGTGGGCTCTGCGCTATACATTATAAGATATTTGGTAACAGTGGCAAATTATAGTGATTTAAGCTATAGATTATAAGGGACACAATAACTAATAATGTTAAAAATAAATTGGAAACGATTATATATATTACAGACACGATTATATTTATTACATGCACTATTATAAATTTACAGAAATTTTATTATATTATAAAAATTATTAGCATGGACAATAATTAAATCTATTTAAGCTATAAATGCCATACTATTTGTTATATTTTATTATTCACTAAACAATTAAAGTATTTCATATAAATTTTTACACTGACTGCCATAATTGTAAGAGAAAGCCTTGTATTTATATAATAAGCGATTATAATTTGCTTGGTATGTGTGTTATAGCGCTCCTAGCTTTAATTTTTTTTTTCCGTGTTTATGATAAAAAAATCTTCAAAAATAGGGGAGAGTCTTACAAAACCGGGTAATATGATAAAACCCAGTTTTATTAACAGTTGCTGTCATCTGTCCGCTTACACCAAAATAATAATGCAAATAGAGTCATTTATCGTGAGTGATAATCTCTGCATTATAAATTGCATATTCTCAGATTTTAAGTGCATTTAATTTGATTTTTAAGGTACGTTTTGCTTAATTTTTTTAATTTAATGAGCAGTACCCGGCTTATTTAAAGTTATAGTCCAGTCTTCAAGTTAATAAAAGCGGCTTTACCTGGAAATAATTCGGGGAGTTTTGATTTTTGGTTTATTGGATAGGGTTTAAGGCCGCAAATAAACAATTTTGCGACATTGAACTCGATTTGGAACTGACATTTTTTTAACGTATTTTTCACAAAAAACGGACTTTTTAAAATATCTCAAGATCGGTGCATCCTAGGTCAAAAAACGTTTGATATGAAAATAAAGAGGACCAAATCTCCAACATTTTTTGTCATGTATTTTTTTGTACGACTTATAGCTTACTCACGCCACCGCCTTAAACGTTACAATGTAGGGTTTTAGATTTTTCTTTATGACTTGGTTAGGAAGGTTTTCTTTAATGGTAATTCAATAGAAAATCGGTTTAGAGCACAAATGTGTGAATTATTAAAAAAAAATAATTTTACGTAAATTAAAAAGAAAGTGCTAGATAGATTTTTTAATTTTCACCCAAAATGTTCTAAGGGGCATGCCTAACCGACTATAAAGAAAAATTTTGGTTTTTAATTAAAAATCTAAAAACGTATAGTGTAACGTTAGGAGATATTTTAAAAACCCGTTTTTTTTATGAAAAACACGTTAAAAAATAACAGTTCCAAATCGAGTTCAATGTCACAAAATTGTTTTCTTAATTGCGGCCATTAACCCTACTCAATAAACCGGAAATCAAAACTCCCTGAATTATTTTTAGGTAAAGCCTCTTTTATTGACCTTAAGACTGGACTACAACTGGAAATATGCCGGGTACTGTTAATGACCGATTAATATTGTTTTTGAAACACTTTGCAAGCAGCCTGATAAATTACCCCTAAACTGGTACAGGGTTCTTACATTTGATAAGCTAAAAGTTTGACACGCAATTTAATCTTTTAATGTGCATTTTTACAAAACCGGGTAGTTATGATGACTACAAAATGGGATGCCCACAGTACGTGACAAAGATTCCGATACTTCAGAGGAAGAAGATATTGATGATGCGTGTCTTTATTGCGATAAAATGTTTTTAAACTCTGTAGAATAAATATTATTCTTATCCTACGTTTGTATTCCCAATTTTTGAATACTATTTCTTCCCTTTATTACTTATTTACATAGTATTTATATTAAACAAAAAAAAAAAGTTTTAACTATGAACATATTTTTTACAACTGATAATGACAGGACACAATAAAGTCATTTAGTGTTAAAATTAAATGAATGTTTGCTTTGGTAAAACTGCGCTCAATACAGAACTTTTTTCGACTGATACCCGGTTCTGTCCGACTCTCCCCTACTTCCATTTGTTGTCAATATTGTCAATATTTTAAGAGCAATTAGCTCCTTGCTACCTATTTACTTACATTGAAAATGTCGTTGAAAAATTGTGAATTGGCTTGAACGTTCTTTGTATAAGTTGAGGTATAACCGATGTTTTGGGGTTGAGGGTATGCTATCGGTTGTATGGGTTGTGGTGCAGTGGCAACTTGACTTCCCAAATGTCCGAAAGTGCTAAAAAACAAATAAAAAAATTAATTATACAAGCATGATAAGGCGCAAAGGAATTAAAGGTTGATTTATCCAATCCACGAAGCATTAAGATAAAAATTAAAAATTTAACCAACAAAATAAAATGTGTCAAATAATTTCATTGGTAAAATTTTGTTAGAGTTTGGTGTTAATGATTGGATAAACCTTTCATTAACTTAAAGGACATAAACTGAGCATCAAATTTAAATCTTTTTTGCGTCCCTGAAATAGTATTTGCATAAGACAGGTTATAATACTGCCCATAATACAAGCCTGTGCAACATGTATGAGCCAAAAACAAGCAAAATAAAGCTAAAACTAAACTAATAAAAATGAATTTTAAAGCAATGGCTAAAGAAATATTTTACCTTAATATAATCATTAAAACATTGCAAAGGACAATTTTTACTTTAATTGTTAATTTCTGAACAATAACTTTTGAACAGCCAACCTACTTCCATAGGATGTTTCTACAACCGTAATGTTTCCAACGTAAAGTATAAATTTCTGGAATCCTAACATTAGCAGCCTAACTTTAGGCACCTAAAGTTAGGGCTTAGGGTTAGAATAACGTTTTTTTTTACCTTTTGGCAATACCCTAACGTTAGATAAAAGTGTTTCTAACGTTAGACTCTAACATCTAACATTCGTTCAAGTTATATTCATTTAACGTTAGGTCAAGTCGTTCTAAAGTTATTTTCCACCAGGGATTAAAGTCCTTCTTAAAAGGAGTTATAACTTAATAAAGTTACGTAAAAGTTTCTAGGAGGTTGTAACTTTATTTAATAGGGAAAAAAGTTTTAACTATACCAAAACATAAAACAGCTCTCTTTGAGAGAAGTTTTTCTTACAGTATAGCCGCCTATTACAATAAACTACCTGAAGAGTTTAAAACAATGTCTTTAAGTCAATTTTCAATCAAATTTAAGCGTTTAATACAGAGTGGTGAGTTTTAGTGCGTGTTTTTCTCATAGAGTGTGTCTATTTTCTTTTTCTTTTCTCTTTTGAATATGTTTTATACAATGATTTTGTGTAGATCTATATGATAATTTATTAATTAAGTTATATATTTTGGTCTGTGCGGAAGACCAGGTGTTGCTTTTACTGAAAGACACTAAACCATAATACTTACTATAAATAAAACCAACAACTGAGCGCGGCCATTTTACCTTTATTTTATTAATTGTAAAAAAAAAACTGTATATTTTTGTTTTGGGTAAATAAATGTATTTATTATTATTATTATTATTACACGATTGCAGAAACTTTCTCTGTAAGTAGGTCTATCCTTTAATAGTATATTATGCACCAAGTACGCTAACCTAGCTTTTAGTGAACGATAGTGCTTTTTTTACGAGGAGCAGCCGGTTTGCGTCGGGGTGCGTATACTATTTTTCCTACGACCTAACACCTAAACATCAAAAAAATGCAAAAATTATTTAAAATTAGTTTGTAAATTTAAGGTTATGTGTTTGACGTTTACTAATTTTCTGACAGCAGATATGTAAAATCAGCTAATTGTCACTTCACAACCGTTGTTATAGGCAACCCGTTGCCGTTGCAACGGGTCGGAAATGAGCACTATATACTAACTAGGTACTAGGAAAAAGTTATTGTTTAGTAGATTAATTCATGTATAATTTAAAAGTAGTAAAATTAAAATAAAATTAATAATGGAGATTACGACTTTAATTTTCACTTACAAGTATTTTCTGATATGGTGACGATGGTGTGGTCTTTTGACCTTATGGACAACTTTAATGGTACTTGGACCCTCTGCAAACCTACATTAAAAAATAAAACCAACCACATATTATTTTACACATGTGCACATACACCAAAAAATATATATAAAAAAAATGCTAACAAATACCTAAGTTACCAAAGCTTATAATGTTTATTTTTTAAGCTTAAAGTAACAAAATTGCTTTAACTTTAACATATTTTGAAGTTAAATCAATTTTGGTACTTTAAGCTTAAAAAATTAGCATAGACTGCATATGAAGAACACAAAGTAAGTATTAACTATCAGTATTAATTTTTAAATATTTAGCTTAAATTGTTTAATATTTTAGACAATGGTAAAGAATATTTTCTACTTCATGAACCAGCTGCTATATTTTATTTAAGGGATCTTTCTACCTTAGAAATTATAAAGATAATCTTTTGAAAATGTTTGAATATTTTTGAAAAACGTCAGCCATTTTGTTGTTTTTTGGCCAAAAAAATTCTTCTAGATAGGGCTAGAGCGACTTCAGTACTAAATAATATCCCGTTTTGTTTTTTTTTTTTCAGTCGATCCAAACGGCCGGAATCATGGCGACCACCGATTTTTGATGTTTTTTCAAAAAAAAAAAATATGGCCAGAAAATGGCATTTTAAAAATCTAAAGAAATTTTATTTGTATTCTTTGAATATGAATAAACATATCTACAAAATTTCACAATGATATCTTTTTTCTTTCTATTTAAAAAAAATGTTAAACAAATTATTTTTAAAATTTCTAAGTTTAAATTTTAAAGCATTCAAGTTAATTATTTAAAACAATTGTCCAAAGTTCAAAATTTATAGCAAGTTTGGTATTTTGTTCCTTTTCAGTTAAAAATTCCTTAAATCAGCTCAAAATATGTTTTTCCTTTAACCATTGGTTATATTTTGAGTTGATCCAAGGCATTTTTGACGGAAAATGAACAAAATACCAAACTGGCTATAAATTCTGAACTTCGGACAATTTTTTTAAATATTTAACTTAAATGCTTTAAAAGTTAAAGTTAAATATATATTTTTTTAATGTTAGAAAATGACAGTTACAGCAGGGGCAGATTTATTTCATTTTAATGGGGGCCATCAATAAGGAAAAAAATTGCGCATTCACCAAAAATATAATTTTAATTTCTATTCTAATATATGTCGCTGATGGGGGGAGCATGGCCCCCATGCTCCCCCTAAATCCACCACTGAGTTACAGTCTTTTCTTACAACACGCTTAAAGTTTTGGAAACTAACGATTGTATTTTTAATAGTGCTTATTTTTTAGGTTAGTATAATTTTAAATTAAAAATCAATTTCTTACCGAGTGTCGACTACATTAACGACTTTGGTTTTGGATTTTTCGTATACTACAGGGGCAACTGGAACTGGAACAGGGGCAACTGGGATAGGGGCAGGGGCGACTTCAAATGTTTTTTCTACATAGGTTGGTACTTGAAAAGTTTTTTCAATATAAGCAGTTTGTGGCTGACTTTTTATAATCTGAAAAGATAAAAAAAAATAAAAATATGTAATTTAAAAAAATTGACGCAAAATTACAGAATTTTGTTTTCTAAAAGGAGTGTAAGGAATTGAAAATTTTAAAATAATGTACATTGTAAGTGTGTCGCTTTCGTCAAAATTGCAAATATTAACTATGAAATACACAGTGTGGTCCAATTTTGGCTTTTCGTCATAAATTCTTTCAATATTTTTGGCTAAGAACGTTTTCTATTCCAACGTATTTTTTTTAATTTTTATTTATTTCTTTATTTTTTATGACTGAAGTTATGACTGAAGTTTTCAAAAAAGTAATCATTAAACAAAAATGATTTTTTTTTCAACACTAGACTAAACGGTAAAAATTTTCAATTTCGGCGAAGGGGCAAAAAACTTTTTCAAGCATTTTAACACAAAACAAAATTTGTAAGACCCAGTGTAAAAATTAACAAAATTCTTTATTGTGATTCAGAAATGTGCTTGCGGGTTTAGCATTTCCCTAATTTTTTTAATGTCTCCACTCTTTTTTTTTGAAAGATAAGGTCACATTAACAAGTTCGCTACCAAGCGGCTCATATATGAGTCAAAATTTTTTTTCAAATAGACCAATGTGGCATATACGAGTAGACGATCTTGCTGTATTAAATGTGTGATACATCATTTTAAAGCTTATATAATTCTCTATTAGCCCACTTTTTTTATTTTTTTCGGAGCAATTTTGGGGGTTTAAAATAGGGTTAAAAAATGGTAATTTTCGTTTCTTAATAGCGAACGTGTTAAGGCACTCTATATTATACTTACTTCAATATTTTTCTGATACGCAGGTGCAGAATGAACAGCAGTTTTGTAGTTAATGACTTGGCTCGAAGATACACCATTTGAAGCTCCTGCATACGATCCACCTATAGCCCCATTAGCCCCAACATTACCTAAAATAATGTAGGATAAATTGGAAGCCTAAAATGGAACACTTCTCACAAACAGCAAATGACGATATATCGTCATGTAAGTGGAAGGAAAATGAAAGAATTAACTGAGGAGGATAGGGCGTTCAGCCCAATCCTTTGACTCATAATGATGTTTAGGAATATATTTGGAAGGCTGAGAATACAAAAAGACCAAGTCCAATTGTTGTGTTTTAAGGTTCTGATACCGTTATAGTTTATTGAGCTTGACAAGCTTTATCACGGTAAAAATAGATCATGTGACCATCGAACTACTATTATTGCATGGTCGTATCAGAACAACAAGGTTTCAACTAACATTTTTTCGGGTTTTTACTTTTTTTGCATATTTGAATAGAGCTTTTTACTACCTTTTTGCCTATACTTAAAAAATAAAAATATTACACACATATCCCATTTTATTTATAATACACCATGTTCTGCATTTTTTGAGGTTTTTTTAGTGCAACGAGTTTCTAACTGATAATAAAGTTTAATTTGAATTTCTTACTTAAAATTCAGCTACTCCATTAATTAAAAATAACTTAAGTCACATCGACCTCACTAATGTATAAATAGTTTGGCCTGTAATTTTTACCAAAATTATGGAGGTTGATACTTGTGCGAAACAACCATTAATTATCAATTTTAATAATGATTAATAATAATTTATGCAAAATATTGCATTTATGTACAAATTATTAAAACAAACAGCCAAAAAACATGCGAATTTAATGCAAAACGGTTCTAACTCAGTTGGAACACTGTTGTACTACTACTTTTTATAGATTTTTGGGTTATCAAAGTTCCAACTGGTTATTTATTTTAGCTAATATTTAAAATATCAACAAAATGTGTATTATAGGTACTAATTTATCCTAATATAAGCCCATCCTAAGATAATACACTACTCAATTATTAAATTTAAGGTAAGTTTCATGATTTTAAAGTGTTGATTGATCATAACTCAAATCTATAATTTATACAGTTGAAACCTTGTTGTCATACGACAGTATGTCAAACAATTTTTTTATATTTCTCATCTAAAGAGAAAATTTTTGTAAATTTACAAATTACAAAATGAGACAATATTAACTTTTGAACGAGTTGAGATATCGACTTTAAATTTAGAACTCTTAAATAAGACAGCTTAAACTATCTGTTAGAATATATTTGATACTTTCAGCTCTTAAAATGCCCCATGCCCCCTGGGGGACATTTTTTTAATGGAAAGGGGGTGTGATACATCATTTTAAAGCAAATAAAATTCTATATTGGCCTGTATATTTTTTTATTTTTTAAACATTTTTTTTAAGGTTTTGACTTTTCAATTTTTTGTAGTAAAAAGTGTGGATTTTTATTTTTTTTTGTAAATTTTTATGTTATGTCAATTAAAATTAGTTTAAAAGTATAATTTACACTTTCCATCATGAAATTAGTCATTTTTAAAAAATTGTTTGATTTTTTTAGAGAAATTTTGACAAAAATACCCATTTTCAACCCTATTCTAGACCCAAAAAAATGTTTAAAATTAAAAAAAAATATATAGTTAATTAGAGAATTTCATAAGCTTTAAAATGATTTAACACACGACCCCCCTTCCCATTAAAAAAATGTCCCCCTATGCCCCCCTGCCCACATTTTAAGAGCTAAAAGTATCAAATATATTGTCTTTGTCTTTGTCTTATTTAAGAGTTCTAAATATAAAGTTGATATCTCAACTCGTTCAAAAGTTAAGATGGGGTTGACTTTTGGACTGCTCTTGGACCGCTCTGTATATTTTAACGAAGAATTTCGGTATTTTTAACAGATTTTAAGAAAAATAATTTTTTATTACGAGCGCAAAATTTTATTTCTGCTTTCGCGTGATTGCTGATCTTGGCTTTGCGCTCTTATTAAATATCTATATTTACCTGCTAATCCTGCTCCTGCTTCAACGCCATGCCCTGCAGTTGCTCCAGCATATAAAGCTCCCGCGTTTCTTCCTAAAAATTTATATTCTTTTAAAATCGATTTCACAATCCATTACTTTCCCATTTTTTATTTACATTTTTTATTTATCCTCGTACTATTTTACTTAATTAAGCATGCCCTAAGTCCAGGACTTGTGTGGGCTAGTAGTAAAGGGAACCACCGGCTTTAATTGTCTTTCGAACCAATTTATTCCCATTCCCATTTTTTATTGAATTCTAATACCGAATTCAAAAGAATGACGAACATAAATTTTACATCTATATAGTTAAAATAGCTAGTTTCCCAAGCAACAAAACAGGTAAAAAAGTGGACAAAAAGTCTATTATCAATAGATAATTAGACTTTTTGTCCACTTTTTTACCTGTTATGTTGCTTGGGTTAACTATCTGAAAGTATATATCGTTTAACTTATAGAGAAAAAAGTGCCGTAGTTTGGTTAAGTTGTTGAGAATAGGTTGAGTTTTTGGTTTATTAGTGATTGTAAAGAATGAATAATACCCAACGTGGAAACTGTTATTTAATTTCATCAATGGGTTTTAAAAAAATATAGGTATAAAATTTTTTATATACCTAGTTATACCCATAAGGGTCCCCTGAATTTTGAAAATTAATGTATAGCTTCCAAGCTACAATTAGGCGCATTTGATTTAATTATTCAAATTAATTATCTTACGAGTTAGGTATTAAAAACTCATTTTTCAAGAATGACAAGTAATAAATATAATTATTTCAAGCGATTAAAAACTAATAAAATAAAACTGTATCATCATCATGACTCAATATTTGCGATTAATTTTTAAATCCAGAATCTGTCCATTAGTAAACAAGCCATAAATATATGATTTTTTTTATAGAGAGAAAGAGTTTGTTACCGTAAAGATGTTACGGAAAGATTTTGTATATATGGAACCCCAATTAATAGTAATTATATACCAAGGCAGAGAAGACATTTTTTATAGCCGAGCGGATTAATCATTTTTAATTAGATACTATTTTCAAATGCGTAACATGTTGTAATTCGTTT
Organism: Brachypterus glaber; assembly: GCA_958510825.1. NCBI lineage: Eukaryota > Metazoa > Arthropoda > Insecta > Coleoptera > Kateretidae > Brachypterus > Brachypterus glaber. The sequence goes on from OY294050.1 coordinate 21,886,617, forward strand.
CTATTCGCATATGCGGAATATTATTTTCAATTAGATACTATTTGCAAATAAGTATCCGATTTAATTCGTTTTTATTTGCATATGCAGAATATCATTTTTAATTAGATACTATTTGCAAATGCGTAATATGTTTTAATTCGTTTCTATTAGCATATGCAGAATATCATTTTCAATTAGCAACTACTTGCAAATGCATATCAAGCTTAAAGCTTATTTGGGGCCCTCTATGCCTCTGTATTAAAAACTACAAGATAAATAAATAAAAAAGTAATTTTCAATTAGCATTTGCAAATTGATTTGGATTGAAACAGATTAAAAATAAATTTTTTTTAGTCCGTTTTAATTCGTAAATGCGTATTAAAATTTTGAATTACTTCTCACCGACGTTTGTATCAAAAAAGTCGATATAAGCTTATCTAGATGATGTATGTAAAGTAAATTACCGACAGGAAATTGTATACACATTATACGATTTTCAATGGATAGGATGCTTTGCCGCGGCCCGCGGGCTTCTTTAGACCACGGACTCGGCGACTTTTTATGCTATACCTACATATAGCATAAAGGTCTCAACATATGCTAAGACCTTCCAATTTCACATATCTAACTGTTTGAACCTATTTGAATCCGTTTGGCTTGGACTTTACATACTCATATGTAACCAGGCCCGTAACTGGAATAAAATCCAGGGGGTTCTGAGCACTCCCTGACAGAAAATTTTTGTAATATATTCAGTGGTGCTCCCAAGCATTTTTTTTGGAGAGCAGAGCAAATATTTCCCAACTAAAAATTTAAAAATTGAGAAATTTCCCAAATCAAAGTGACCTGTTTTTTAGATATTTCAAATTGTGCTTAGTTTTCGAGATATTTAGGGTGGCTCGTTTTCAAATGATCACCCTGTATATCATAAACATAATTAGTTTAATTAAACGCCCATACTTATTTGGTTTAAAGCACCTGTTCTTATAGTGTACCGTTAACGGCCGATCAGGGAAGAACGCAGTATGCCATAGAAATGAAAATTAAAAGAAAAATAAAGTTATATTTTGTTTTATTAAATTAATAAAATAAAATAAAAATTCAAATAAGCTGAAAATTTTTAGAAAACGCTATTTTTAATAATGTAACTAGGTATACATAATATAAACTCTATAGCTTTTTACGAAATTGGATTATTTTAATTGTACTACCATTAATTTGAGGATTTTTATTTGATCATACGTAGATAAAAACTATTAAAATGATTTTTGATAAAAATATAACCGGAACTATAGCACTTAATCATTCTGAATGGATTACAGAAACTAACAATGTATTAAATAAGTTGACATAAAATAAATAAATAATTTTGCAAAATTATTGGCCCTAACGGAACTAATTGCAAAATAAATAATATGGATTAGTATTTGACTTTCTCGTTTAATTTCAAAAAAATTCCATTTCTTTCACTATGACATTATTACAATCACACCAATATTAAAAAATATGAGAAATTTCCTTTAAAACGGTGTCTCAAACTTTTAATTTTATGCTTTGTGAGCCGAGATATTTAAATTTAAAAATCTACTCTACTTATAATAAGTTCGAGAATTTTAAGGGGTGATTCTACATTAAAATATATAAAAACCAGTTTCTATAAAGGTTTATCCGGAAATGAGCCCTAAGGGAGCTACGACCCTCCTAGTGCTGAATCTAAAAAGTAGTTGTATTAAATATCTTTAAAATATAGAACGCAGTAACGCATTTTTGCACATGCCTTAAAATTGACAAATGCTATCATTTCATATATTTTTTTTGTAATTTTAAACAGGGACGGTGTCACTTTTGCCCTACAGTTTTTAATGTAGTATAGAAATTTTTATTGGTATTTTACAGATAAAAATGTTTGCAAAAAGGTGATATCGCCCCTCCATTTCGCACGTCCTTTGTTAAAATTACCAAATGAAAATTATATTAAATGATAGCCTTTTTCAATGTTAACTCATGTGCAAAAATGTGTTACAGTGGTTCATATGGTTCCAGAGATATTAAATAAAAGCTACTTTTTAGATGTATTAAGGAGTGCCGGATCAATAACTAATAATTTCTAAACGGCTCAAAAATTAATTAAAATTGTAGTTCATTCTGATAATAAGTATACAATATACATAATCTCACTTAAATCAAATTTGATATAAATAACTAGATAATTTAAAAGCAATTTGAAGATGACTACGTGCAGATGATCCCCTTTTGATCCGGCAAAATTAACATGAATTTACAATATTTTTTATATAGGGATTTTTAAGGTCGCTGAGTGTAAATCTGATAATAAAAATGTTCTAACTCCACCCCGGGAGGGAGGGAATATTTTTTAAATGTTTTTAATATTTTCGTCAAAATTTGCATATAATATATTTGTATATTATGGGTTTTTAAAGTGGACAAAACTGAATATGATAATAATTAAATGCAGATGTATCCCTTTTGATCCGGCACTCCTCATTTAGGGCCCATTTTCGGATCAACCTTATATGAGTTTTTTCATATTTTTTTAATGTAAAATCACCATTTAAAATTCTCGAATTTATTTCTGAATAACCCTGTATACCATTATTCAACTTTCTCTAGATTTAACTATTAATATTAGCTCATTTTCAATAAATTTCACTGAAAAAACAATCTGGATGAATAGTTAAATACGGAACAACTTTTTTTCTGGTTGCTATAAACAGAAATCTGCTAAAGACAACAATACAACTGTGTTGAACAATTTGTTGTGTTTACCAGAACTTAGGTTTAGAGATACGTTAAGCACAACAATTTGTGTTGCCTTTATCAGATTTCTAATTAAATTAACCAGAACAGTATATTATTCAATGAGCGTATAGGTAATAATTGCTATTAATCAATGAATGATTAATAGATATTATACGCGAGTAGAATTCTATACTTTATCCACGGTCATTTTAAATTTTAAACGGTTTATTTTTACAGACCCGTGATTAATAGGCCTATTAATCACGGCCGTGGATAATAGTATATTATTCAATGAGTGTATAATATTTGCTATTAATCAATGAGGGTGAATTCTCCGAATGATTAATAGCTATTATACACGAGTAGAATACTATACTTTATCCACGGCCGTCTTAAAGTTTAAACGGTTTATTTTTACAGACCCGTGATTAATAGGCCGTGGATAAAAATAGTTTTTCCATATTTCGATACCCCCAAGCAACAAAGCCGTAACTCATATATTGTCATTTTTCACAGCTAAATTTATATTTTATATTTTTTGTTATTTAAGAGGGGGTAAATAATTAAAGTGGAAAAGGAAGTCATGTCATACATCATTTGAAAGCATATAAAATTCTCTATTTAACTGTATAAATATTTATTGTTTGTTCCTGATAATATTCAAGTTTAGAATTTCTTACTTTAGTGATTTTAGGTAAACTTTTGTTTAAAATGGCCTGTGGAGAAATCTGAGTAGTACCACCATATGTGTCTTTTTTCAAGGCGTTTACCTATGAGTATAACTCAAAATGGGTCTAACTTGAGTTACATCCTTGTTGTATGGGAGTGTCGATTTAACTACTGATCGTTTTTCTTCAGTCAGATCTTTTTTTAGTGTTTAAATTTAATTAATAATATACAATTATTTGAATATAACAAATTATTTATTTTATTAAAAGATATGCCGTGCGTTACATTTTTGTGCGCTCTTACGAGTATGTATAAAAAACACACAAAAATATTTTATTAGCTTATGTTAAAAAATTAATATAAAAAACTAATATAAGCTACTGGGTAAAAGTACATCTTTTATAGTTTTTATAAAATTAAAGCAAATTTTGAATAATTTTGTATATTACATAGAAAAAACGGATTCCTTGAACCAAGGACACGTATCTTTGGATATGTTTAAAGCCATATTCTCTTGTTTCAAGGCTGGCATTTTCTTGAACCAAAGTCAATGTCCTTGAATAAAGCGCGCGGATTTTTACTCCAAAACCCGTGATCTTCATTCAAGGACATTGACTTTGGTTCAATAAAATGCCAGCCTTGAAACAAGAGAATATGGCTTTGAACATATCCAAAGACACGTGTCCTTGGTTCAAGGAATCCGTTTTTTCTATGTAGGCACCACGGTGCTTTTTTGAGGGTATTTTTTGTTTGTTTGGAAACCCTAAAATTCATTTACCATTCGATATTAGCGTCCATTTATATGATTTTTAGCGAAAATTAAAAAAATCTACCGAGCGTTTCGTTTTTTATTAAAAAAAATAAAAAACGAGCTGCGAAGAGTAAAACATTCTTTATACATTCTTTATACATTCTTTATTGTGTAGATTCAAGGGTACAGAGTCATGGAGAGCCCCAAATAAGCTCCAAGCTTGTGGTAGGGGCTCTCCATTGATTTTGACAAAAATACAAATAAAATTTTAAATAGATTTTTCTTCTACATATAAAAATATTATTTCCAGATGTTTAAAATGTGTTCTTCCTTGTTCATGGTAATAATTACTAATTTTCAGACTGCAAAAACCATAATTTTGATAAGAAATATAAAATTCAAGTGGAGACAATCCGTAAACATGTAATGCTACGCATCCCATTATATACTATTCACAGTAAATGGGTATATTGCATTTTTCCAATTATTAAAAAAGTAAACAAATAAAAAACTTTAAAAAAGTCAACAATTCTTTTTTATTTGGTTTTCCTTTTTCGCAAAAAAAGAAAATAAAAAAAATTGTTGAAATTTTTTTTTGAGTTTTTATTTTATAATTGGAAAAAAGCAATATACCCACTTACTGTGAATAGTATATAATGGAATGCGTAGCATTACATATGTTTTCGGATTGTTTTACTCTTCGCATCTCGTTTAACATTTTTTTTTAATAAAAATCGAAGCGCTCGGTAGATTTTTTTAATTTTCGCTGAAAATCTTATAAATGGATAGTACAATCGAATGACAAAGGAATTTCAGGGTTTCGAAAAAAAAAAACAAAAAATACCCCCAAAAAAGCATCTTGGCACTGCAGTTTAAACTTTGTCATCTAATTATTAGGGGGAGCAGTGGGTTCCCCTTTATATTTATTCATATTATTATAAGCATATTTATATTTATAACCAGTTGGTTTACCATTAGCATCGACGGTTCCTCCTAGGCCTGCTCCCGCTTTTTGTCCATATGGAGTTTCTGCCTCTGCGTGGAGACCTCCATCAGCGACGTTTCCTGTTAAAAGTCCTCCAAGTCCTGCAGACGCTTTAAAGCCTAGGAAATTTACTCCAACGTTGCCGTTGTCAAAGGATATTAATGGAGGTGGTTTCTGAAACATTTTAATAAGGGTTTTACGAGAATCGATAGATCGAGATTTCTCGACTTATCTCGAGTAATAGTCAAAACGATTGTGATTTAAAAAATCAAGACAAGACGAAAGTCGCTATTTCCTAAGAGCGTGCGGAAAGATGGATATGCGTGTGGATAGAAGGCCTTTTCCGCACGCATAAATATTGTCTAATTTCTTAATTGCTTAGTGTTATTTGTTGTTATATTTATTCATAATATTATAAAAAGGTTCAAATTTCTTAACTGTTAACTGTTTGTCTTATTGAAAAAATATAAAAATAAGATTTATTTTAAAAACAATAGCAATAAGTATAACAATATTATTCCAATATTAAATACCCACCCCTTTCTGTTCTACATACAGTACAGTAACCACTTGCTATTTTAAATAAAACATTTATAAAATCTAACCCATTTACTAGATTATACATGTAATTTTACAATTTTACAAGTAATTTTACAATTTTAAATGTAATTTTGAAATTTTATATGCACATTATATGTAAAATTACATGTGAAATCTAGTAAATTTTACAGACTCCACTGTAAAAAATAAGTATGTAAATTTACATGCAGAATCTTAGGTAATGTGTTGCATGCAGAGACAAGTAAAAGTTACCAGATTATACATGTAATTTTACGATTTTATATGAATATTACATCTAAATTAAATGTAATATTTATATAAAATTGTAAAATTACATGTAAAATCTCGTAAATTTTACTTGAATGGCAACACATTACCTATGATTCTATTTATTTTTTATAGTGTAGTATGGATCAAGCATAGTTTTATTTTTACTCACGACCATTAATAGAAATTTACTTCGTCATTCATTATAGAAATATATAAGCAATATGACGATTAATAATTACATAAATAACTAATATTATTAATAACAAGTAAATTAAAAGTTGCGTTAATCGTTCAAAGTTTAAAAATTTCCAAGTAAAGGTAGTTATATTCAGATATTTATAAGGGTTAATACAATTCTTACTTTTTAACAAAAATCATTGTTGTAAACAAATGAAGTAAACTAGAAGAAAAGAATATTAATTAAGGTCATAATGTGGACACTATCTATGACTGTTATAGTTACCGCAGAGGAAATATTTATTTTCAAGAAAATCGTATTTTTAGATATTTAATCATTAGTTATTTAAGGATGGAGAAAAAATAAGAATAATACTATTAAAGAATTCCTTAAAACCTTATGTTTAAGGTTTGGGCCTGATCTGCCAAACTTTAAACTTAAGGATCACATTAAAGTTTTGAAAAAAGGAAGGACATACTAAAATCGGAGGTTATATATATAGTTATTTTAAAGAATATTTTTCATACGGAACTAAAAATACATCTTCTCTTCTATGGTTGTTCGAAAGTAATAATAAAATAAAGAGCTCTTATAAAAACTTGCAAAACTTTGCCTTTTTGAAAATATGTCTCCCCCCCCCCCCCACCAAAATAAAAAGCTTATGACTAAAAAAGGAAGTCGTCAATTTTAAGGGATTGTCGTTTTAAAATTAGTAATTATTTACTTAATTATTTTATACTTTTATAAAGTTTTTTTATAAATTTACAAAGCAATACAAATTATTGCTGTATAAATTAAGTAATGTTGACAATATTTATTATTTATCATGCGTAAAATATTACTATAATGCGTATAAAAATACAACTTAAAAAAATTAAAAAAAAGACACGACGTTTTGAAATCGACAAGGCGATATCGTCATTTGGAAAAGATTTATAAATTATAAAAAATACGTCAATTAACTTTTTTTGAACTTATTTAAATACAAACACATTATAAGTTTATAAAAACTTGCTAATTAATGATTTTAATCTTATAAGGAAATACCTATTAGGTAAATGGTATTAAATGGCTTGTAAAAAAATAATATAAACAAATTAAATTAACAAAAATAATTACCAGTTAAAAAAATATTTTGTTTATAATTATATGTTTATATAGTTTTAAAATTACCTAATATAACCTTATTAATATATTAAATGATTTTTTTTTTAACTTACAATCTCATCTGGGGTAGGTGCAGCACTACTTAGGGCCAAAATTGTAGTAGCAAAAACCAAAAATGTTAACATTTCCTATAAATAAAAAAAGATAAAAAAATATAGAATTGACGTAGATAAATAAAAAAATATATTGCCAAAGATGCAATTTAAAATAAGAATTAGCCCCCCTTAGTTACGCATCTGTGTAAAAAATACATTAAGTTGACTTTGAACAAAACAAAATTCTTAGAAATATACATTCAGATTTTTCCATGTAAAAAAAACTTGGTACAAATATTTTATTGGACTAACGACCTGGAAATGAAGCGTGTAGTTACAAAACGTTTTTTACTTAACTACCAGAAAAGTACACACGCTAATCCTAGATAGAAATTAAGTATATGAGACTTTCCCAAGCAAACCAAAAGTTAATCCTGTTAGTAGGATGTCGCCACATTATAAAACCATCAACAGTAAAATATAAGGTGTTCAGTTTCGGAAGATAATGGATTTTATTCCTCAAAAATTACCGTAGTAGACCTAATAGTTCTTAATTTTATACTGTTTCAGCTTATTCTATACAGGGTTATTTAGAAATAGGGTACAACATTTTAAGGGGTGATTCTGGGTCCAAAAATGTGAAGAAAAAGTTTAAAAGGTTGATCCGAAAATGGGCCCTAAGGGAGTTACGACCGGTCGCGACCCTTCTAAGGGTACATCTGAAAAGTAGTTTTTATTTAATATCTCTGGAATCCCATGAACTACAGTAATTTTTGCACATGCCTTAATATTGATAAAGCCTTTATCATAAAGGGTATTCTTTTGTGTAATTTTATTTGGTTATTTAAACTAGGAACGTGCAAAATGGGAAGGCGATGTCGCTTTTTTTCCCCAAACTTTATTATCTGTAGACTTTTTGACATTAAACTCAAAATTTCTCGAGAGCGGTTGGCCCTACGTTGTTACAAAAAGTAGCTAGCAAAAGCCAAGCTTGGCTGTGCCCTTTTAAGTTCGAAAATACACTACATTGCTTCATTTTAGGCCTAATGACAGGCACAAAAATTTTTTTTTTCATTGTCTTAAAATATTGTGCATGTAGCCTAATATGTCCACACATAAAAACCACTATATATTTGAAATTGGATATTTTTGAGAGATACACTCGGTTTTTAGGCAATTTAGTTTTAATTTTCTAGGTTTTTGTCTTTAGATTAATTCCGAAATATAAATACATAAAATCTGTAGTATTTTTTTATTGGATATACAAGATGTCCAGAAAAAAAATTAAAATATATAAATCCAATAAAAAAATTACTTCAAATTTTATGTTTGTATCTCGGTTTGTATATATCAGCATTTGTCTTAAAAGGGCACAGCTCCGCCATTTTGAAAGAAAACATTCTGATTTTTTTTTGAGGTTCTCAATTTAATTTATTCTGTTTACTATTAATTTATAAAGTGCCGTGTTAAAAAGACTTAAATAAAAAATCCTTCGAACTTAAAAAAAAAATTAAAAAGCTAAAGAAACATATCTTTTAAAAAATGGCTGTGAGCGACCTCTTACCCCCAATGAACAAATTTAAAGGGTGAAACCTCCAAATTTTCCAATTTTGGTGGGTTACCCTAATGTAAACATGTCTATTACAATAATGGTCAACTTAAAAACATTTTTTATCGTCCGAAAATTTTTAAATGATTGAAAAGAAGGCAAAAACATACAAAAATGCATCAAAGGCAAAAAAATAAAATATTTCACTATTTTTAATAAAAGTATTTATTTTGTACTGCACAAATCGAACTTTCCCACTGCACATTTAGTGTCCAGCTGCACTCCGAAATAACCCCTGGTGTGAGGAGAACTTATATAATTTTAGGACAATATGACAATAAATTTAATTAAGTTTTTATTAAAATTAAGTGGATTAATCACTGATCTTGCTCAAAGTTTCAAGAAATTTTTTTATGTAAAGTTTAAGACTTAAACCAATAAGTATTCAATATTCAATGGTTAACTAGTTTTTGTATCTACAAGCTTTTAATAACAAGGTAATTTTGTTGTTAATTTTAGGAAATTTTTAGAATTAATTACCTACATAAACAGATTTTTAATAGTATATTAATTCTAGTCAAAATAGTTTATATTGACGTAGGTTTCTTAAAATGATAAAAAATATTTAATAATAATTCTGTTAATATTAATGCATTTTTAAAATTTATACAGAGTGTAAAAAATTGGGTTTGGAAATCAACGGCATGCCAGCAATTGCTTAGTCGTTTAGTCGAAAAATATCGGTTTTTATTTTAGGGTACGTTCAAGTATTACGTAACGCAAATTGTGATCATTTTGGAGACCCCCCTGTCGCTATTTTCCTATACCATTAACATGGGCGTAACACTCCAAAATGACCAAATAATTATGTTATTTTTTTTCAGTTAGATATATATATTTTTAATTTTTAAATGAAGCAGTTGCATGCCAAATTTCATTTGTTACCTAGTTAATCGCTGCTTAGTTTTAGCTACGGTTATTAAACTGTTATCATTAGATTAAACCCAAACTTTTAGTTTAATCGTTTGTGGTCGAACAATTTTTCCGATTGGTCTATAAGGCCTTTATGGGGGAAATAATAAATAGAAGAATACTTTTTGTAAATTAGACTTAGCCTAGTGGTTAAATAACAAACCTTATACGGTGACACAGATCCAATATACACCCCCCTTAACTTCTGTATTTGTAAAGATAAAATTTTGAAATTTGGTAACTATAATGGACTTAAGGAACCTCAACTTTTGATATATAAAACGACATTTTGCTAATTCCGGTTTTACCGGAAGTGCTGCAAACTTTCACACTTTAAGTGCAAACTCTAAGCGCCTTACATTTTTGGAATCTGCACACTTTTCTTAAAACACATAAGTGACATTTGAATGTCAAATTTTATTTGAATTTTGTTTTAATTTTTTTAATTAGGTGGGCCATGACATCTTTAATGGATTCTAATGGACACCAGAAATGCTAATGAAAACAAATTTTCTCTTAACTTGTATAATTCTTTAAATTAGGAGGTTTTAAGCAATTCTGAAATTTGGTACTCACGTACACCCATGGTACCATGGTACCATTTAAAAGTACAAAAAATATGGAATCGATCCAAGCACTAACTTTTTGTACAAGTCGAATAATTACTTTTAATTTTTAAAAAAGGTAATTATTCGACTTGTATAAAAAGTAAGTGCTTGGATCGATTCCATATTTTTTGCATTTTTATATGGTACCATGGGTACCATATTTGAGAATCGTTTAAAACCTCCTAATTTAAAGAATTATACAAGTTGAGAGAAATTTTTTTTAGCATTTCTGGTGTCCATTAGAGTCCATTAAAGATGTCATGGCCTAATTAAAAAAATAAAATAAAATTTGACATTCAATATGTGTCTTATGTATCAGTGTTTTCAGAAAAGTGTGCAGATTCCAAAAATGTAAGGCGTTTATATTTTGCACTTAAAATGTGAAAGTTGGCAGCACATCCGGTAAAACCGGAAGTAGCAAAATGTCATTTTATATGTCAAAAGTTGAGGTTCCTTAAGTCTATTATAGGTACCAAATTTCAAAATTTTATCTTTACAAATACAGAAGTTAAAGGGTGTACATTGGATCTGTGTCACCAGGTTTACTAAAGTTTGCACAGGTAGGATTTCGCTTAATTATAAATATTCCAAATTTGATACTTAAATTATTTAAATGAACTATATATATTCCTTTTATGTATGCTTAAAAAGTAAACATTCTAGGTAGATGTGTAAAAATACATTCAAGGTTTAAAATTATTGTTATTGTTATAACACAGCCATTAGCGAGATAACGAAGAAATATAAAAAAAATAAACAAAACTTGGGAACTTGCTAAAATAATGCTTATTTATAAATTATAATTTTTTGAATTAAATAAATACCATATAAAAATAACATACATGTATAAAATTACCCAATGAGTCGCTTTGAATTTGCGGTAATGGTTTTAATTTCAGCATTTTTTTATCAAAATTGATTTAAATTCAGGAAAATTTCCCACCATATTTTAAATTTTCAATAAAGGTTTTAAAAATCTTAAAATCCTTAGATGCCAGTTTTTATGAAAATGGGACTAAAAAGAGGATTTTGAGTAAAAATTTTTGACTGCTAAAAAGCCTCCTTTTATTGATAGTAGGTAGTTTGAAAACGTTACGTGATAGGAAGAAACTGAAGTAAGTTTTGGAATTATCATTACACTAGGCTTTAAAATGCATGCCAGTGTGGTTAATTATATATGCATATATCGGTTATAACGGCTTCACCTGGAAAAAAATCAGGAACGCAATTTTTTTGATAAAAATTTGACAAAAAACTGTTTTTTTTTCGACTTTTTTTCAGAATATCTCCATTTTAGATAAAAGCCTTCGAATAAAAAATACACGTGAGTTAATTTTTGTATAACCCAGCAAACATTGGTTCGTTGGCCGCCCGTTGGCATAACATTGGCGTGCCAATGTTTCCTACATTGGATTAATGTTGTCAAACCCACATTGGGCCTACATACTGCGAAGAGATCAGCCGCCCTAAGACCGCATATGACGGGTCAATGTTCGCAAAACTGCATTCGTCCTACATTGCCTACCGCCCGAAGGCCAACAATTTTTTTTTTCAATTTTCAAGATGAAAATTTATTATTGTCCTTAGATTGGTTCATAAGACTGCGGCCTTAGATTGGCAAATGTACGATTTTAAAATCGTAAAATCGAAATTATCGTTGGTTTTAAAGCGGGCTTCCGGCGGACAATGTTGGTCCAATGCAGTTTTGCCAACATTGGCCCGTTGTACGCGGTCATAGAGCGGCTGATATCTCCGCAGTATGTAGGCCCAATATGGGTTTGCCAATTGGCCGCCTGTTAACAGGCGGCCAACTAACCAATGTTTGATGGGAGTTAGGTAAAAAATGCTCACTAAATTGTATGGAAGAAATATATCTATAGGTACTTGTATTTAATTATTTAATAGTTATTTTCTTAACTAGTGTATTAAGTCGCATTTTATTCATGCTTAAGTGAACAAAATAACTCAGTACACGAGTTGAAATTAAATTTTATCCAACACCCTTCTATTTTAAATATAAATCTATAATTTTTTTGCTAATATGACAAAAACATTAAGTTTTCATAATACGCAAAAGAGTGAGCAAGGCATTTTTTACTCACTAGTAGAAAAAACAACTTTTTATATTTAAGAAGTGATCTACGAAAAAGAGTGAGCAAAACGTTTTTTAGTCACTAGTGGAAAAAACGTAAATTTTGATATATAAAATAGTGCTAAAAACAGGTGATTCTACAAAGATGCTGGATAAATGCAATTTTTATTTTTTTACTTTCCCCAAGGAAAGTTTTGCGTTAGTAAAAAATTTTCGAAAAAATTGGGGATTGTTTTTGTTCTTGTTTTTTTTTATTTTTTTCGTTTTTCATTTTAATGAACCTAGGCCTATAGGGGAAAGTATTATTTTGTTGGCAGCAGTATTTTTTAATGTTTTTAAATGAATTTTTGTTGAGCTGAAATTTGGCACATAATTTTGGAATTTTTTACGATATGAGAGGAACAGGGCTTATTTTTTTGAAGTACCCTATAGGGTACTATGCATATATTATAATTTTCGAGTTATCGTGTGGTTACAAGTATTCCGGACAAACAGACAGATCAACAGGCAAAAAAAATGTTAGCGCAAATTAGATTTATTAAAAATATCAAGACACGTAATAATATAATAAAACGTTTTTCAATTCTTTTTTTTAGGAGAAGGATTAAGAAAAAGTCTTGAGACTTTCCCAATTTTTATCTGGGAAATAAAAAATATATATCTGGGAAATATAAAAAAGTTACTTTTTTTTACCGTGCGTGAATCAAACTAAGTAGTTAACGAGTAGTTAATTAATTAACTCATTGTATTTTTTTGTGAATGAAGTTAATTAGTAGGTAGGTAGTATAAAATATTTGTACTTACTATATGCTTTTACAATTGAAACAACAAAAAAATAAAGAAAAAAATGCCCTTTCGTAACGTGTTGCTTATAACACTCTAACCCACAAACTGGTGTCCATAAATAAAACTGGTTTGTATTTATACAGAGTCTAGAAAAATTAATTTACCTGCGTAATTATCTCGCAGATGGACGAAGGTTAATTTTACTAACACTCCAAATCTTCCGTTATTCATACATTTCATTTGATTTCTGGTTGGGGGATTTTTATAATTTTTTGGCAATTTAAAGTATTTAACGCAAAGAAGTTAATTTCAGTGAAAAAAAAATTGTCTCTCATTTAAGTCCCGTAAGGGACGTCCCTCACAAAGTACTACTACACTGTTTTTAGTTAATAGTAAATAATCATTAAATGAAAAATATTTTTTTTTGGAAACAAATCTAAAAAAACTGTCAGATAGGTTTGCAGACTAGGGCGCGCCGTGGATAAAGTACTTAGTACTACTTTCCATATAGCACACAATATCCTTCGGATATCCTCTTAATGTCATTTTAATGTCGCATATCCGGGAACATTAGTCGTATATTCCAAGGATATCCCGAAAGTTATGTCCTGAGTATATACTGCCCGTATATACCAAGGATATACGGTATGTGCATCGTACATCCCAGGGACGTTCCGGGGTGTCCTTTCGGGATATCCCTGGGATATACCAGCAGTATGTCCTAGGAAAATACCCCTCGGGATGTCCCTGGAACACACGAAGACAATTGGGATGTACGAGGCATACGGGTTAGGAAGTCGCTCGACTTCTGGGGAAATTGCAAATTTCCGTTTAGGAACAAGTATATCCTAGAATATCCATCGTAAAACGTGTGCTATATGGGTACTACTTAGTAAAATAGTAAAAAAAAATTGATTAATGAAGTACTATCGAATTTAATATTTATAATTTTGGCGAAGGCGCTACCATTGATATACATTCAGATTTTTTTAAATGTTTGGTATTTTTTTGTAGGGTCACTCGTCAGTTGTTACGTTGTCTAATGTTTTGGTAGTTAGCTGTTTGGGTTTGAGGAGATTTTGAAGAGTTCTGAAAAAGGGATTTTAATTGGACCTGCGTGTCCCTCAAAATTAAACATTAAAAAAATACAATAGATTTACATAGTTTAAATATATATAAAGGGTGTCCAGGGACGTAGCTATGGGAGGATGGGGGGTAGCCTTCCCCCACCTATCTTTAAATCTAAAAAGTTGCATATTTCATGGATTCGAAATGCAAAAGTTGCATATTTTATGGATTTAAATAAAAAAGTTGCATATTTCATGAAAGGGTGGGACCTTTCTTTAGTCATTAACTTTAAGGCTAAAAATAGTTGACATTTTTGACCTTCTCCCTTCCCACGAAATTTTCTTCGCTACTGCCCTGAAGGTGTCCCAGAACTCGCGACCACCCTTGAAGGGACACATGATATATCAAAAAATATAAAAAAAAATCATTAAACAGCCCATTATCAGATTACAGGTCTGCCAACATCTAATGTGTAGTACTTTTGTGCAAACATTAGATGGCGCCACCAATTTGTACGCTCTCAATACAGTTATACTTATTTTTGATAGGTATTTAAAATTTTCAACAGTCAGTGCGAAAGCCACCATACCAATATATGCTCACTGATGATCGCAAAAAGGGCGTGAAATAGCAGCTATATGACATTTTGGTAGGAATTTTCTCATTGATTGTGAAAATTCTGTAGTAGAGCAGTGCAATTTCTTTATAGATTTTAATAGTTTACCGTCTATAAGGCACTAAACTGTATTTTCAGCCCATTGAATGTAGGTCTCTTAAATAAGGCCCAAAGAAAGCGTAGGGCGATTTCACATTAAAAACTAAGAAAATAGTTATTTATGGTACTAGTGGGTAAAGTAAAATATTGCCCATGAGAAAATTAACCTGCGAGGCGTCAGCCAAGCAGGTTAATTTTCGAGAGGGCAATATCGGTTTACCCATGAGTGCCATACAAGGTTTTATCCAATAAATAGCTTAGGAATTCATATTTTATTAAAAATTTTAATGACATTTACAAGAAAAAAAATTTGACAAGTGACAGTTGAGTGGGTAAAATAAATAATTATCCACTCAATAAAGTAAAAGCCACGTGGGGGTTATTATTGAGTTTATCTATTTGAAATAAAGCTGGTAATTGTCTTATTATCTGTATGTATTGGATAATATATATTTATATATGTATTATATAAATACCTTAGTGACGACCGATAGGCATTTAAAAACTGAATATTTGTTTTTACAATGAAAAGAAAAACGAATATTTTTCACATTAAAGTAATTTTAAAAGTTTATCGGAAAACCTTAGAAAAGCATTACGAAAAAAAAATTGAATAAATTAAATAATAATTTTGAAGCGATGTGGATCCTATAAAAGGTTTACTCATTTATTTCAAAACTTAATAAATTTACCTAAGAACCTAATAAGAACCTAGGTTCTTAAAATAACATTAAAACATATTAACTCATTACCACAGATCTCATTACCTTAAATTATTTTTGTGTTAATCCACATTAAGTATTTTTAGCTTACAATTTTTAACTGTTATACAGGGTGAAACAAAAAAGGAGGAGGAGGCTATGTATAATTATATTATTATAATACATAGCCATATTATACTCACAGAAAAAATGAAAAAAGTTCATATACACGTATTGTCTACTGAGGTACGCCTTTTGTAAATGGCTAAAAAATACGGTTTTTATTTAATAACTCAGGAACCCTTTGAGATACAGCAACAAGGTTTTGCATGTGAACTAATCTAAATAAGGTCCATCTTCGTACGTTATTTTCATGTAATTATCTTAACCAGGGGCGTGCGAAACGGGGGGGGGGGGGGCTTATAATTTTTTTTTAATTTGCCCAAAATTTTTTCTGTGTATTTTTCTTTTTTTTTTAATTTTATTATTGGCATTCCCCAGGTCAAAATACATAAAAAATGTACTCTTGTTGTTTTACTGTAGGATTGACCATTTCTGAGAAAAATTCATTTGAAAGTCCAATTTCCGGTTAGAGGACAAAAAATTAAACACTAAAATGTTTAAAACTGAAATTTTAATGATGAGGGGACGATTCTACATCAAAAACTAAGAAAAAAAGATTCTATACATGTAGGTCGAAAAATCGCTCTTAAAGCTACTATGGCCCTTTAAAAATTGTGCATTTTTAGAATTCTAACTTAGGATTGTTTTTTGGAAGTAACTGCATATGAGGTATTTCTTAGTTTTTGATGTATATTTACTCGACATCATTGAAATTTCGGTTTTCAAAATTCTAGTAGATATTTTTAAATAATAAAAATTTTTAGTCTTCAAAACGTGAAATTGCACCTTCAAATGATAAGGCCTCCCTGTTTCGCACGCCCCTGGTTAAAATAAGTACATGAAAATAACATATGGAGATGGGCCTTATTAAGATTAATCTGTGAAATAATTAGTTCACATGCAAAACCTCGTTGCTCTATCTCAAAGGGGTTCCTGAGTTATTAAATAAAAACCGAATTTTTTAGCCACTTTCAAAGGGGCGTATCTCAGAGACGAAGCATTTTAGACAATATGTGTATATGAACTTTTTTCATTGTTTCGGTGAGTACAATATGGCTATTTATAGCCAGCCCACCTTTTTTGTTACACCCTGTATGTTTAAACCATGTGAGAAAAGACCAAAACGACTTAATTAATCCAAGGCCATGTACCATGTATTTAATAGATTTTACGATTTATAAATTTATACTTACTTATTAATCTTGTTTTTTTTTTTAATTAAATTATGTTTCGGTTTAACATTATTTTTTGGGAAAAACTAAACAAAAATATGTGACAATATAAACAAGTTAAAATAAAAAAAAAAGAAAATAAAAAAAAGAAAGTGACTGAGACATCGTATTATTTAGGAGGCGCTTAAATTCACATAATTTTATTGATAAATACCGGGTGTTTTTCAAAGGTGGCTCGCCCCTATAACTTTTTTATTCCTAAAGATAAGAAAATGAAATTTACAGGGTGTCTATAAGACTATATTTTGAACTGAACCTAATGTAATTTTTTTCTCTTTCGATTTAACCGGAAACGACCCCTACTTTTGATTTCTAAATGGAATACCCTGTAAATTTTTACATATTTGGATTCTCCATTAAATTCTGTGTAGGTATTATCCTAAGTTTTTGTCAAATTTTGTCAGCTTTTGTCATTGTGTAAATAAAATTATGTTTCAGGTTTTTTTTTATCTGGAAAGACACTAAATCTCTTTATTTTGGATCAAATATTAGCAAAAAAATAGTTTATTAAAAAAATGTTTACTTTTGATTTTACATAAAAACTAAACTTGAAAAACAATTTTTTTGCTCCTACACAAATTTTTGCTTAATTACGTCTATGGCTCGTCAATATTACTAGAAAGATTATTTTTTTCTCTTTGTACTGATATCAAAAAGTTAATATTTATTTTCATAATCCCTATAAAATAATACAAGTTTGTAATATAACATACGCTAAGTATTGTTTCACCCTGACGCGAAGCAAACCCCGCCTACATAAGCATGCCTGCAAGATTATTATTTTTACAAATTTCTTTTATTTTAAAGAGACTATAAAAATAAATATTATGTTTCTGGTATCATTGTAAAGGGAAAAAAATCTTTTTAGTAATATTGACGAACCATAGACATAATTAAGCAAAAAATCGAGTAAAAGCAAAAAATGTATGTTTCCAATTCTTTTAATAATTCGTATTTTTCTACTAATATTTGATCCAAAATGAAACGATTTAATGACTTTCCAGGTAAAAAATCTAAAACAGAATTTTATTAAAAAAATGACAACAAAGTTATAAGGGCGAGCCAAAAATACCCGGTATATTAACTAAAACGAACCACTACAAAATAATCGTACACGGACATCAGAGATTTTTTTACGACTTTCGAGATTTACGTAAAATATAGATTTTTTAGTTTTTCGGCAAGATTTCTGAAAAATCTTCGAAATTGGGTCGAAAATACCGAGATTGTTGCGAATTTTAAAATATTTCCGAAAACGTGTACACGAAATTTCATTAGTGGTTCATTCCTCTATAAAATACAAGCACAGCCTAAATAATTGGGAGTAGCAGGCACAGTACAAAATAATCCTTTTAAGAATTTTTTATTAATGGAATATAATTCAACAGGTATTTATACTGTACAACAGAGATTTAAACAATCTAAAAATAAATTTATAAAATGGAATCAAAATAAAACACTTTTTTCAAGCGCAAATATTACTTTACACTTGGAAAACTAAAAACCTTATACCACTCTAAGTTTCGCGGGTAAATTTAATCTAATTTAAAAGTAACACTCGTAATCTCCTGTTTCTTTTTAGCATGAAATAAAAAGAGATGACACTAGATTTTTGGAAATCGTTCACATTTTCTTTAACAACTTTTACGAAATTATTTATTAAAGTAAAGCAAAAAAATATCTAGTATGCAATAATTTTTTCAATAAAAAAAATATATATTTAAAATTTAGAAAAATTTTAAGCAAAAAATAAAATATAACAAATAAAAAAAAATATTTACTTATCTTGTAAAATAATGAAATACAAGTTTAAAAAGTCGTATATAACTCACAAAAATCCAGCCACACCCCTTTTTATTGCACCATTAAAAGAAACGGAAGATTCTTAAAACGTAAAGTTTTATTTTTAATAGTGCCTTTAAAAATACTGCCTGCAAGTAAATATTGTTAATTATAATTAAAGTTTATATATATAAACATGCGGTTTTATAAAATATAATGTACAAACGTATATTTTTTATATACATATAAATTTTTAGAACAAAATATCTTCATCACCTTCATCCAGCAAATTACTGCTCTCGTTAGCTTCAGCTAATAAACCAGCTGCTTTTAATGCAGCTTGATCCAGTTCTTTTTGCTTTTTGATGATCTTCTTCTTATCTTGAATTTTCTTCAAACGGTAAAATTCTTCTCTTTCCAGCTCGTCCAATTCGGAGATAATGTAAGCTAGAGTACGTTCAATTCTTGGAATAATCACGTGCTCTATGGCGTTTACTCTTCTGTTTGTGATTTTGATGACATCATCAAGGGTGACAAAGGATGTTTGAAGAGAAGCTAATTCAACGAGTAATTTCACGGCGCTCTGATAGTTTTTCTTTAGTTTTGTCAGTTGTTGACCACCTCTGGCTAGACCGGCTAGCTCATATGTGTCGGAACCGTCTTGGTAACATTCAAATACTGGTAATGTTACACCTAGAAAGATATTTTACTGTAACAATTGATTACAGGATGGTCACAAAATTATTTTCTCTGTGTTCTATTTTTCTGATTATTTAAAGTTTTTCCAGCATAATTTTACTTTTATTAGCAAACGCCGTACTTTTGGTATTTATTTACCGGGTGCTCGCCAAATTTACAATTTACAATTATATTATTACATAATAAATATGTATTACTATTTACATATCTTAGGTATAACTTATTAATCGGTACTATAAACCATATTTCAGTGAAATTTAATTTATTTAGTTTAGGTTGTGACACCACTTGTTATGGAGTTGTACATTACTTTTCCTTAGTAAAAGTAAAAAATGTTTGAAAACATTTTATAGCTTTTTTGGGTTTCTTGACATACAAAAAGAATAATTGGCAACAAAATCTGTCCATCAGTCTGTGTATCTGGTAAATTTGTGATAAAGAACACCAGAAAGCTTTAAAGTAAAGAATTTGGACCAGATTCCGTAGACTATTTGTATTATTTTTAGTAAAAATCAAAGAGGGTAAAATTTTTTTTTTTTTATTTTGAAAAAGAAGGTAGGTGTAATTAGTATTTTTTTATTTCCAGGACTAGGAAACAATTTATTACTAACCCTGTTAAAAAAAAAACAAGTAGAGACCAGCAGAAAACGAATCAGAATCTACTGGTCTCCACTGCTTTCTAGCGTAGTAGGGCAGTATAGACTTATAGATTTAGGATATAAAGTCCAAAAAAAAATATTATCAATTAAATGAGATTACTCTTTTTAAATAATTACCAGCAACGTTGTCCTTTTTAGTCCTGATTTTAATCTGTGCTTTTGTAACGTTTTGTAGTACAACTTGATTGAATTCACCAGTTGCAAATTTAGCTTCAGCCAGAGAAAAAGATGCTTCTTTCATTACTTCTCCCATAAGGGTTTTGGTCTAAAAATGTTAATCGTAAGAAATATATTGATTTGTAAAATATAGGTTAGACAAACCTCAATGATTTTTCCCAAAATCATACGAAATCTCATTTGTAAAGCATCTGCCTTCTTTTTTAATAAACTATGTCCTTTCTGGGCGCCCTTTAGACGTGCCTTCATCAACATTTGAGCCCTAGAAAGTAAAAAAATTAGGGCGACTCCCTTTATTATTACAAGAAATTAAACAACAAAAAATATATAATTTTACACACGATATATAGGAGTATTTTTTTGTTAATTAAATCTTACCCTCTGGAAGGGAAAATCGGTAACCTCTCCCTTGAAGACATTTTTCTTGCAGCAGTATTTTTCACAAAGTTTCACGGGATCAAGTCAGCTGACAAGCTATGTGGTTTTTACAAATAAAACTTACAGAAAACTATATTATTTAAATTTCTGCCATCTACCCTACAGTTAAATATTAATTTAGTTTAGTTTATTACATAATAGATGACGCTAGGTGTAAAAAAAAAATAATATACTAATGTTTTATTGTTCGTTGATAGAGAGCGCTAGTAAAAAATTATCTAACCCTATTTTCAACTTGAAAATTTCAAGTGTCGTGTAAACAATTTCTTAGTTTTAAATGTTAAACATCATTTTAACAAACAAATATGTTTAAAGAAGCATTTAAGTATTATAAATCAAAAAATCCTCCACCAGAACTAAAAAATGTTATAGATTTTAATAATATTGACGATTTTGCATTTAAGGTTATTATTTACATATCATAGTTAAAATAGTCTTTATATTTTAAAATTTCATATTTTAGATTAAGAAAATTGATGTAAAATGTGAAACAACCAGTAAATTGCATGGGTTAAAGCCGGTACCCACTTGGGAAGTCTACGAAGTGTTAGAACACCCTGGTAAGTTCTAAATTACTAATATTGAAGGTACATCTACTCATTGAGTCAAAAAGTCTAGTGATTATTATAAAACTATAAGAACCATTTTATTATCAGGTCTCATATTTATCAGAAATCCATTTACGAGCATAGGACAAAGATATTGGGTTACACGATGTATTCAAGATTACTCAAAGAAACCAAATAAATCAAACTTAGATGCTCTAAACTTAGTACCTGAAAATAAAGAATGGTGGGATATTTGCCAGAATAACAATAATATAATGCTGTTAGATAAACTACGCTGGATAACTTTAGGATATCATCATAACTGGGACACAAAAGTAAGAAATAATATTTTTTCTACTACAGAACTAACTGCAACCATAAAATATTACTTTCAAAAGCTATATTTTTGTTACAAAGTGGCACCAGCTTTAAGCTGGTGCAACTTTATAATATAAAAATTACTGTATCATTAAAAAAATTGTGTTCTGAAGGGACACCTTCACCAAAATTTGAAATAGATGGGGACTAGATACAATATTGTAGGTATTATTTCATTAGTTCAGAAATACATATGTGATTATGCCATATTTCAAGGTTTTATATTAATTAGTAGCTAACTATAGTTTAACTGTTAAACTATTTTTTTTTCTAGATTTATAGTGAGGACAGTAAAAGTGAATTTCCTAAAGACCTGGGTGATCTAACTGCATTTATTGCTAATATTTTAGGATATAATAATTATAAAGCTGAAGCTGCTATAATAAACTATTACCATATGGATTCTACACTGTCTGGGCATACTGATCATTCTGAAAAAGATCTCGAAGCTCCATTATTTTCATTTAGGTAAATATGTAGGTATGGGAAATTCTAGTATGTAATATGATTATCTTACAAATTCAATTTAATATTTCTTAATCAGGTTTTTTTGTATGCATAGCTTTTAAATACTAATAACTGCAGTCATGTAAAATACGAAAATATAACTACAGTCATAGTATTTTCGCATTTTTTTAAATAGATAGTTTATAATGAAGTTTAATTTTCGTATTATGCGCCGCAGTAATTGGTACTTAAAGGCTATAATTAACCCAACTGATGAGTTAAATCTTAAAAAAACAGGTATCAATTATAGGTATCAATTCTTCAAATACACCTTCGCCAAAATTGCAAATGCTTTTATCGTAGTGTGAATATACTATTAATATTCAGTGTACACTTTTATCAATTTTACTAAAAAAAATGGTATGTGATATGACAAATCTAAGACAATTTTCGAACTAAGCGCCCCAAAATTTGTCAAAAAAGCGTTTTCATAGTTAATTTCTTATCACTTTTCAGTTTTGGACAAACTGCTATTTTTATGATTGGCGGAAAAGCTAAGGAAGATGAAGCAACTCCTATATTTCTCCGCAGTGGAGACATCTGTATTATGAGTAAAGAGTCAAGACTATGCTACCATGGTGTTCCAAAAATTCTTCAAATCGATTCCAGATTTTGGGATGATTTTGATGAAACTGAAACAATGTCTGTTCCAAAAGAGTATAAATCAGTTTTAAGTCTATGCAAAGATGATATTTCTTGGAAACCATTTGATAATTATCTAGGACATTCTAGAATTAATATTAATGTTAGGCAGGTTTTAAATAGAGGAGAAAAAAGACTAAGTGATGAAAATGAAGAAAATGTTACGTAATTTTTATGAAGTATATTCGGTATTGTAGTAGTTTTATGTAGATGCCCTGAGAAAAAACTTAAAATGTTTTCCAGCAATGGTTCATTGCCAATGCATCATCTAGCTTGATCTCTTTATTTAATATGTTTGAACACTGCCTATTTATTCAGATGAAGCAGAGCATAATTGTATCCTTTATATTTAATATTAACACATTCACTGTCCATATGGGACATGCCATAGGTTTTCTGTAAGTCCTGTGAGGCATATGTGGTTTAAGTTTACATTATGCTAAACTTAATGTAAACCTAAACCACATATGCCTCATAGGACTTACAGAAAACCATGACCCATATATGGGTCATTGGACAGTGAACGTTTTAATCAATTTTATCCAAGGATTGACTAATGATGAAAAGATTCTTTTTATTTTTACATACCTATGACATGCTATGTTATATAAAAAAATATATATTTTTTATACTGGAAATTTAATAAAACGTGCAGAATGCAGACTCAGTTGCGAATGTGTGGTAAAAGGCGAAGATCATACCAGTTCGGGTGCGACTCGCGTAATTTCGTCGAAGCTTCGCAAAGGCGGACCCCTTATATGAAAGCAGCAAAAGTATGAGTCACTGCAGGTTTTATTGAATTTCCAGTATAATTTCATGCAAATTTTATTAAAGAAATTTTTAATCAATTTTAACATTTTTTTTATCAGTTAGTCATAATATATGTACATATGTATAATTATTATATGTATTATATTTATTGTTCTGAAGTAACATAGAATATTAATAATTTTTTCCCTAGGGTATTTTTTTAGTTATTAGTTACATATATATTTTTTTAATATGTTAAATTTTTCTTAATATATAGTATATTGAAGTTTGAATAATTTTGTATACATGGTATTTTTAAAAGCAAACCTTATTACTTTTTTATGTGTGCCGCACGCAGTATGCGTCTTTCTTAAATATGTCGCCAATTTTTCCACTCACAAACTTTTTTAAAAAACACTCTGTATATTTTAGTACCATTGGATAGAGAATATAATTACTACCAGTGGTCTTCTGAAAAACCTGACCGGAGTGACAGATTTCCAAAATATTATACAGTTTTTCTGAAAGGCAAAATCATGAAAAAATTGTCGACAAAAACTTACTTATCGTTTTCTATTAAAAAAGTATATTGAAAAAAAATCTATCAGGTTTTTTATATTTTTTTTTTAATTTCGTCTAAAAATGGAATAAAATAATAAAATTAAAATACTCCCATTTTACATAGAGGACTTTCAGAATGAAATATTCTACCTTGAATCTGAGTCTGTTAACAGAGTTATTCTATACCGGGTGTCAAAAGAAGTATTGCCTACGAATTATCTCCGCCACTATAAAAGATAACTTTTTAAAACTTACAGAGCTTGTATGAACCGTAAATACCCCCATGGTATTGACATGGTCATTATAAAAAATATCACTTCCGGTCTAAGCGGAAGTGATACTTTTTATTTTTAAATGGAACCCATATATATATATATATAGATGTTTAATGTCAAAGTGACGCCCATTATAATTGACGTACTTGTCACTCCCATCTGTATATGATAAAATGTGCTATTGTCACACCACTATAACTTGTGCTAATTACACACCCAAAGTGTATGTATGAGAGAACAGTGTTGCCAGATCAACTTAGCTAATTTATATTAAATTTTAATTTGAGATCTTGATATTGAGGTAGGACATTTTTAGTGGATTAGTCGAAGCAATTTAGACGAAAAAACCACGAATAGAAGAAATAATTTAAAAAGTTTTGAAATTTTGGTTGTGAACTCCCAGTAGGAACCCAAATACAGATCCGAAGAGTTCCCACCTTCCCGGGGGGAGCTTCATCCCCTTTTGCTGAAAAAACCACCCCCAAACGTGACTTCCTGGCGCTTTTCTGCGTTTATCTCGTAAACCGTTACTCCAAAGAGAAAATGTTAAAGAACTAATTATATTCTCCATTAAATTCTACATAAAATTATCCTATTAGGTCTTTGTGTATCTTTCACCCAACGCTCACAAATGACGTTGGAAAATAGGCATCACGCTCAGCTCGAAGATAAGAATGAGTCCAGCCCCGTTTTGTATATTGGAGTTTTAGAGGTTGCTGAAAGTAACTGTTAGTGCTTTTACAACCTGTTATTTAACTTGCAATGTTTGTTTATTTATTTATTTGTTTATTGCAAATCTGCCAAAGGCTTTTTCGACCACTTAGAAACTAACTAGAAGGGTAAAATTTGCTAAACTTGCTTAACTCGGCTAACATTACAATTTTGTATAAAACTTACCCCCCAACCCCCCACCCCTAAAATTTCAAAAATCCATTTTTTAACCCCACAAGATAATTTAAAACTAAAATTAGGTTGCATACTCACCTAGTGATAATAAAATTTTATAATAAATTTTACATTCCCCCTCGTCTCCCCATCACCCCCCGTACGCGTATAAGTCTAAGTTAACCTCCCTCTTTCACCCACTTAGAATAGGGTCTACCTAATTTGATGATCACACTCAAAATAATTTAAAAAAATTATTATTTGGTGAATATCAAATCAATTGAGTGCGGTCACTCAGGGTAGGGGCGGTCACATGTTCTCTACTGAATAGAATACTTTGAGTCAAAATACCGCCCCCAGCGCCGCCCTCACACCCAACAAATTTTGCAAATATGGGACTATTTGGTGCGGTCACTCAGGGTAGGTGTGGTCACTCATCCTCTTCACGACAAAGTGGTTTTGGTTGTTGCACCGCCCCCACTGCCACCCCCAGAAACAATAAACGTGATAAAAAATGCCAATATGGGGCAATTTTGTGCGGTCTTTCTGAGTATGTGCGGTCACTCGTCCTCTTCACGACAAAGTGATATTAGTTGTTGTACCGCCTCCAATGCCGCCCCCAGAAATAATAAACGTGATAAAAAATGCAAGTATGGGGCAATTTTGTGCGGTGACTCCGGGTAGGTGCGGTCACTCGTCCCCTTCAGGACATATTGGTTTTGGATGTTGTACCGCCCCCAATGCCACCCCCAGAAACAATAAACGTGATAAAAAAATGCAAATATGGGGCAATTTGGTGCGGTCACTCAGGGTAGGTGCGGTCACTCGTCCTCTTCAAGACAGAGTGGTTTTGGTAATTGTACCGCCCCCAATGCCGCCCCCAGAAACAAAAAACGTGATAAAAAATGCAAATATGGGGCAATTTTGCGCGGTCACTTAGGGTAGTTGCGGTCACTCGACTTCTTCACGTATAAGTGGTTATGGTTATTGTACCGCCCCCAATGTCGCCCCCAGAACCAATAAACGTGATAAAACTTCATATATGGGGTAATTTGGTGCGGTCACTCAGGGTGGGTGCGGTCACTCATCCTCTTCAAGACAAAGTGGTTTAGGTTGTTGTAACGCTCTCAATGCCGCCCCTAAAAACAATAAACGTGATAAAAAATGCATATATGGGGCAATTTCGTGCGGTCACTCAGGGTAGGTGCGGTCACTGGTCCTCTTTAGCACAAAGTAATTTTGGATGTTGTACCGCCCCCAATTCATGTTATCATGTTAATTGTTTCTGGAGGCAGCATTGGGGGCGGTACAACAACTAACACCACTTTGTCGTGAAGAGGACGAGTGACCGCACTTACCCTAACTGACCAAACAAAATTGACCAATATTTGCATTTTTTATCACGTTTATTGTTTCTGGGGACGGCATTGGGGGCGGTACAATAACCAAAACCACTTTTTCGTGAAGAAGACGAGTGACCGTAACTACACTAAGTGACCGCACAAAATTGCCCAATATTTGCATTTTTTATCACGTTTATTGTTTCTGGGGGCGACATTGGGGGCGTTACAACACCCTAAACCACTTTGCGTGAAAAGGACGAGTGACCGCACCCACCCTAAGTGACCGCACGAAATTGCCCAATATTTGCATTTTTTATCACGTTTATTGTTTCTGGGGGCGACATTGGGGGCGGTAAAATAACCAAAACCACTTTGTCTACTTTGAGTGACCGCACGAAATTCCCCCATATTTGCATTTTTTATCACGTTTATTGTTTCTGGGGGCGGCATTGAGGGCGTTACAACACCCTAAACAACTTTGCGTGAAAAGGACGAGTGACCGCACCCACCCTAAGTGACCGCACGAAATTGCCCTATATTTGCATTTTTTATCACGTTTATTGTTTCTGGGGGCGACATTGGGGGCGGTAAAATAACCAAAACCACTTTGTCTTGAAGAGGACGAGTAACCG